>JABAYD010025372.1:0-21141 GCA_014822095.1 Diplotaxis tenuifolia | reverse complement strand
CAGTAACCATGGCCTTTGCTTGAGACAATGATACCGGCCATTCATACAACTCATTCTTAGTCTTGCCTTGGAGTAATGGGACACCCGTGCTAAGATCCTTCACCTGAAAAGAGGCAGTGAAAAATTCAATCGAAACTCCATTAGTGTTGCACACCCGATATACTGATATCAGGTTCTTATCTATATTAGGAACACATAAAATTCTCTGTAACGATAAATCACGAGTTTGAGTGGGAAGTAAAGAGGAACCCGTATGTGTGATCGGCAAGGTTGAACCGTCTGCGATGAGAACATCATCACCACCACGATACGGTTGGTGCATGGAGAGGTTATTGAGGTCTGACGTTATGTGATGTGTCGCCCCCGAGTCAAGAAGCCAATTTGCAGCAGGGTATTGTGGGTTCATAGCGACGTTGGCTTGCGCCTGATATGGCCGAAAGATGTTGGCTTGTTGCTGATTCATGAGCTGCTGAGCTGGTTGGTATTCAGGACAGCGCCTGGCACTGTGCCCTTGTGTGTTACATAACTGGCACTTCCCCAGGTAAGGTTTGTATGTTCGCGCTTCAGGTTTGTAAGACAAAGCCGAGTATTGACGATTGTGATCACCGGTGAATGAGTTGCTGTTGTTCCTTCGGTTGGGATTGTTGTAGTTGCGGTAGTTGTTGTTGTTGTTGTTGTTCTGGTAGTTGTTGTTATTGTTCTGGTTACGTTGTTGTACAGCATTCGCTGATGCTGGAGCAGGTGACGGAGTCGTGTCTTTGACAGCAAGCCCTCGATCTGATCAATCACGTTCTTGTATTCTTCAGGAAGTCCTCCAAGAATTATCTCCACTTGGTCTTCATGATCGTATGGTTTTCCAAGGATGGCGAGTTGATCAAGTTTCATTACAACACCTTGTAAGTATTCATCAACAGTTTTGGTTCCTTTGGTGAAGAAGCGGAGCTGATCACGGAGTTGTTTGATGTGTCCACGGCTCGGCTTAGCATAGGTTTCAGCGAGCTTCTCCCAGATCTGAGACGCAGTCGTTGAGCGTGAGACCATGGGTTGAATTGCAGGCGAGATAGCACCAAGGAGGGCACTATAGATGAGTTTATCTTGTCTTGTCCAGTGAATGAACTCCGGATTGTCTGAGACAACATCAGCAGTGGTGAGGGTTGCAAGAGGAATGATTGTCGTGGAGTCAAGGTGTTTGGCAAGTGCATAACCATCCAACAAAGCATGAACTTGGAGGCTCCACATGAGATAGTTCGTGCTGTTGAGCTTCGTAACATTTGACATGTTGAGGTTGAGAATCGAGTTTGTGTTGAGGGAGATGACTTCGTTTGTGCTCGTCGAGTTGCTCATGGCGGTTGTGAATTTGTGTGAACAAGATTTTTAGGTTTGTAGGAGCGTTAACTCTGATACCATATAGATTAGGAAAGATAACTTCTTATTAGATGAGTAAACGCCTTATATACATGTACAACTAGGATAGAGTACTTAATACTAATTACAAGAAAGACTAATAACTTAGGATATTTACATATATCTTCTATATTGGATATCTTCTGTCAAGTTGATCGCCTCCATGGGTGGGCAATGCTTTTTGAAAAGTATTCATGATTTTTATCCAAATTCATAGATTTTGGATTAATTAATTTTCATAAATCAATGATTTATTGTATTCACTATTCATATAAACTAGGTAAAGAACCCGTGCGATATCGCACGAAAGCTCATTTTATAAAAATAAATAAATTATATTTATCTAAAAACTTACTTTATAAAACTTGTTTACAACTAATTTCGAAGAAATACTTGTATTACGAAAGTATCTTTCATGCAGATGTATTTCTTTAATCAACAATACTAAAAATATATATATTTCGTTTTATAAAATTTAGTAGGTTATTTCATTTTTAAATGAATTAACAAAAAAAAACATGTTAATATATGCATAGTAAAATTACATAAAATTTCATTTAAGTTATAAAATTTCTAATATAATATTATATACAAATAAAAATATTATTATGAAACATTTATATTATAAAATAATATATTATAATATATATGTAAATTAATAAACATAAAAATATATAATTTAAAAAATAATTTTTTTTTATAAAATCAATGGTTTATGAATTTAAGTTGAACACATGTTAAATCAAACATCCACACGGAGGTGCTTATAAGTTCTAGTTTATTATTACTGTTCATGATATCTTTTGGTTTATAATTTATAACTGATTTCATTTTTTAAATTATATTGAAAAGATATGTTTTTTTCATAAAAACTCATCTATACAATTAAAAAATGAAATTAGTTATAGATCAAAAGACACCATGAACAATATTGAACAAAAAATATAATAAACAGGTATAACTTATGACACAATAATAATGAAAAGTGATGTCTGTTGGAAATAATTTGGTTTGTTATCGTTAGTTATAAATCAACCTTTCGTTATCTATTAAAATTATTAATATTTAGAGTTAGGAATAGTTTATGTAGTCTGAGATTGGTAGCCAGGAAAAAAACATAATTATAAATTTTAAGATAATATGTTTACCATAAAAAGGTAATGGTGAGAAACTCCCTACATAAAATAAATATTTAATTTTATACATTCAAATTTGTTTAGAATAATACATATGAATGTACTTACTATATTTTAAAAATATATATGATATGCAAAATAACCTTTTTGGTTGAACAATAGGGCAACAATATATCTTTGATCATGCAGATATGCATACACCCTTGGTACACTTGAAAACAAATTATTAATTAACTTGAACGATTAAACTCTTGCGCTTGTGAATGATATTTTCTGAAAGTCTAGCCATTTATTAAACAGAAAATACAAGATGTCTTTGGAAAGAATGGAGTTTTAGCCAAAGATTTGTACAACACACAATATATATAGAGGATGAATCAACATGATCAATAGATACGTCTTTTAATATCAATCTTCATAACTGTTCGATGCAGCTTTTGGTATTGGGCGAAATTAACAGTTGCATCTTTTCACAATTAAATGAAGTCGGTTATATTATTATCACTGATAAAATAATTGATATAACACGTTGTGATCACTAGTTAACAAATCTAAACTTTTATTATTGGTTGAGATATTTTAACTACTTTTCAACTAATTAAAAGGTACATATCTTTTAAAAAAACATTTTATAGATAATGTTGAAAAGACACATATATAATTTGATAAAGTTTTCTAATTAATGCAACTTTTAAGATGAAATTACATAACTTTTAAAAGACAAAAGTTTTAAAACCAATAAAGCTCAGTTTTTTTTAGAAAAGACACAACCTTTTACATAACGAAAATATACAATTTTAAAAATTAATACATTTCAGTTTTTATGAAACAACACAACTTTTCAACATTAATGGGGATTGTTATTATTAATTTGGTTTGTTCTCGTTAGTTATAAATCAACCTTTTTTTTATCTATTAAAATTATTAATATTTAGAGTTAGGAATAGTTTATGTAGGCTGAGATTGGTAGCCAGGAAAAAACATAATTATAAATTTTAAGATAATATGTTTACCATAAAAAGGAAATGTTGAGAAACTCCCTACATAAAATAAATATTTAATTTTATACATTCAAATTTGTTTAGAATAATACATATGAATGTACGTACTATATTTTAAAAATATATATGATATGCAAAATAACCTTTTTGGTTGAACAATAGGGCAACAATATATCTTTGATCATGCAGATATGCATACACCCTTGGTACACATGAAAACAAATTATTAATTAACTTGAACGATTAAACTCTTGCGCTTGTGAATGATATTTTCTGAATGTCTAGCCATTTATTAAACAGAAAATACAAGATGTCTTTGGAAAGAATGGAGTTTTAGCCAAAGACTTGTACAACACACAATATATATATAGAGGATGAATCAACATGATCAATAGATACGACTTTTAATATCAATCTTCATAACTGTTCGATGCAGCTTTTGGTATTGGACGAAATTAACAGTTGCATCTTTTCACAATTAAATGAAGTCGGTTATATTATTTGAGATATTTTAACTACTTTTCAACTAATTAAAAGGTACATATCTTTTAAAAAAAAACATTTTATAGATAATATTGAAAAGACACATATATAATTTGATAAAGTTTTCTAATTAATGCAACTTTTAAGATGAAATCACATAACTTTTAAAAGACAAAAGTTTTAAAACCAATAAAGGTCAGTTTTTTTTAGAAAAGACACAACCTTTTATATAATGAAAATATACAATTTTAAAAATTAATACATTTCAGTTTTTTATGAAACAACACAACTTTCCAACATTAATGAGGATTGTTATTATTAATAGATATATTAAAAATCGTTTTTATACTTTTTATGCAGTGTCATATGTATTTATATGTATATTATCAATTTATATATGTAATCTATGATATTTATTTTTACACAATAAAATTTCATTCTAGGAGTTGGAAATGCTTGAAATAGGGAAAAGAAGGAGGGAAGAATTGGATGACATAAAAAATAAGAGAGAAGAGACGGAAAAATGGTGGGAAAAACCTCCGAATCAACTTGACTTAAATCAAAACACTTGTCTAATTAGTGCTCTGGAAAATCTGAAAATGGAATTGGAAAGTCAACGATCCCAACACTTGCAAGCAATTGATCCTCCAAATTATTATGGTGGAAGTAACAGCAACATTGTTGGTGGTGGCAATATCGATCCTTTCAACCAAACAAGAATGTTCGATGTGAACGCGTCCAACTATAATGCCAACATGAGTTTTTCTAATCATGGACTCATGATCGGATATAACAATAACAACAGTGTTTCTGAAAAGATCGATCCAAGATACAACCACAGTCCATACTAGGACCAAGGTTTAAAGGAAGAAGGAAGAAGGAATTGACAATCTCAATCATGAGCATTTTGTTTGTCTATTTAAAATATTTTAATCTATGTATAAGATATTTATTTCAGTTGTTTCTTTTTCTTTTGCTGTTTTTGTTTTGTCATTGCTGCTTTGTTTGCGTTTTGCATGTGTGAGTGGCGTAATTTATGAATAAATGATCTTATACATCATTTTTATCTCCAAACTTTAATCTATGAATAATCGTATACATATTTTGTATCTCCAAACTTTATTAATGGTTTAACTCAGGATGAAACTAATGGCTCAGGATAATTTGAACAAATTGTGTTTGGAGATACATATTTGTGGATATGTATTTGGTAGACGAGTGTTTGGTGGACAAGATTTTGTAGAACATTTTTTTCCTTGAACATGTTTTCCGTGGACAGAAAATATTCTTTGTTAGAATTCATTACAAATATTATCTGATATTCTAAAAAGGTTATCTTATTATTCAAATACGCTTTACAAGACATTAGAACATTTCACACATGAGGAATCAAAACAAAATCTATAAATATTTGTTGATAAGTTTGTGGTGGAAAACTCTAGTTAAGTGGATAGGCATCTTGTGGACAAACATAAAGATATTGTTGACACAAGAAGAAGCTGTGAGGATTCTAGAGGTGGAGCTCGGTTTTATCTAAGAAGGTTTATACACCAAAGTTTCGGTTTTTCATAGTTGGGTTGGGGCTGTGACTCGGACCATATCCTTGGGATCTCTTCTGTAATCTTTATTCATCTTTCATTTTAGACCCAAGAAGATCCAAGAGTTTCATGGGGCAGATATAGTGACCACCTACACTTTATTCTTAGTTGGAATAGCTCTGGATCTCACATCACTCCTTATGGCCACACCCTCAGACTGGACATTTGCTGTCTTCAGTGGATCACAGATAGACCCCTTACTCAAATCGTTCCTTGGTTTAAAGAGGCTGCAGTGGAAGACGCAAAAAAGCTGCGAAGGAAGAGTGAAGCACATGGTTCTTAACATTCCAATTTTAATCCAAAGATGGGCAGGAAGCATCAAGCGGTTCAATTCAAGCAGAAACAGAGTTTCCACGAAACCAAGGGAAGAACACGTCGGAGTGTATGGAAGGCTATACTTATCCCTTACATTTACACTAAAGCAGTTTTTGTCATCCATCAGTGGTCGGGTATGGTGTAATCCCTTATATATTATACAGAAACATTACAACATTATAGTTATGACACGTGTAATCAATAGAATGCTTCTCAAAATCTCTAGTAAGATATGTTGGCCCATTGAATATATATTATAGTTCTCATTAATAGCTTCAAGAAATTGTGCACAAGTATAGCCATTTTGAAATCTCCGTCACTATAGCAGGTTTGTCATCAATCAGTGGTCGGGCCAAACCGGTTGTCTCGTTATGGTATAACTCGCTTCTTTAAGTTTTCTGGAAACTATGGGTTTTCATTATATACTGAATCAATAGCCATAAAACAGAGATTTTGAAGTCATTATGAACCGCTTCATATTTCCTATACGACTCCACAATTGCCGCAATCACCATAGAAACAGAGGAGAGAGCTAGGCCAAGTCCCATGCGTTTTAAATTGAAGCTTGGTGATATGTCTTTACCGCCTGGTGAGATCCCTTTGCCAAAATAGTCATATAAAGGTATAAATAAAATTATGAGGATTGGAATAGCGCCGAGAGAAGGCACGGGGATCTCGAAAAAGCCATAGAGATTTCTATTCATGATCATGCCTTGTTGTACGGAGAAGGTTGATAGTTGTGCCAAGAAGCAGTTCATAGCAATAGTGCTGAAAAAATTGGTAGGAGACCCAAAAAAGTTCTTGTTTCCGCAACTTCTATTGCTGTGATGTTTTTGTTCAACATTGCTTTATCTAAAAACCTTAAAAAATAGCTTCAAGTAAATAAATATCAAATATATTATTTTGATACAAACAATAATCAAATAAGCTAGACGACTTACTTCAACTTGGTATGAGAAATGCTCTCGTCTGTAGAGATAAGACTCTGCATCACCTCCTCATCCAAACCAGACTTATTTCGGTTTCTTGCAGCAGAAACAATCACTTTTGTGATCCTTGTCAATGAACTCCCACTAGGAGACTTGCATCGATAAAGCGGTAACCCTGCCAGGAAAATAAAGAGTGCAAGGGACAGAATCCCTACTGAGATCGTAAAGCTCCAAAACCAACCTTTGGTCTCCTCGATTGACGCCCCAATAGTTAATGCCACTACGCTTCCACAGCATATAGATAAATAAAACCAATTGAAGAATCTTGATATCAGTCTTGGATTTCTTCTGTCAAGTTGATCGCCTCCATGGGTGGGCAAGGAGGCTTTGATACCGCCAGCACCAAAATCCATCGCATATGTATAAAGAATTGTTGCTTGAAGAGTTGAGGGTTTTTTTATCACCCTCAGGCTGGAGCTTAGGGTTATATGATTGGAATATCAGCACGATCAATCCCTATAAAACGAGTAAACCCTAGATTAGAATGTGATTATTCCTTTTAATATTAAACTACAGTATGTAAATGATAGGTACAAATTCTTCTGTTATGAATGACGCTAGGCCCTAGTCGGGTGGCTGGGTCAAAACCTAGCGCCTAGCAAGAAAAATCGTGGATTAGGCGAAAATTACGCAGCACGGAATTTTATATTGTTTAATGAATTGTAAACTATGTTAATTTTTATTTTATTTTTAAAAATAATTCATTTCATTTTTAAAATTGTATAAAGGGAATTACAATTGTATGAGGTTTTAATTTACCATGAGTTCCAAGCAACAAAAGATGATGAAAGTTGTAGAATGACTTAGGAAAGAGTCGGCAATGAAACCACCAACAAGAGTGAGCAAAAACGTTGTTCCCATAAAGTTAGTGACCATGTTTGCTGCTGTGGCTGGTGAATAATGCATCGAACTCATGAAGTATTGAACAAAATTGAAGCCATTAGCAACATCCACTGTGTTCTCCATCATCTCTACGACTACATTTACCACACCAAATACATATAATGACTATATAAAGATTACTTTCTCAAAATAAAGAAGAACATTTCAGATTAGTAATTGTTACCACAAGCAATAGATGTCCGTCCGATCCCACCATGTTTGCCAGGGATTGCCTCTCTACCTTTCCAATCTTCAAACCTCTCTTCTATTTCATTCTGCATAGCTTGGTTATATGAACTATGACTAGTTTGTTTATGCGTTTATATGTGAATGTATTTTATAAACATGATAATTCTAATTTAGTAGATTGTAAAGTATTTATATGCATCTAAAATATTAATCAATTAATATTAGATTTTCAAACATGCTAACAAATTTAGATCTCTTTCCTAAGGAAAAATAAAATATACAGACCTATTTAACTTATTGATAACATAAAGGAAATCCATAAGATCAATTAATATTTTTACAAGTTTATATAAAGCACCTATTACTACTATATTCATTTGATAATGGTTCTGAAAATTAAATTGTGCATTTTATATTTTACCTTTTACCTCTAAGAGCATCTTAAATGTACATCTCTATATTTTCCCCAAAGATAGAAAACTCTATTATAGAGTTGATTTTTCTCTAATGTATGCTTGTAAAATATATGTCCTCTATTTTATGGGAAATATAAAAAATGCTACATTTACCACTATATTTAAATATGATTTTTTTTTTCTATATTGTTTCCTATAAATTAAAGAAACTTTGTTATATAGACATACAATGAAACAACAAATCCACTTTAGAACTTTTTCCGCTTTTTTCTTTGGAAAATTTCCTTGTGGCTCTCTGCCTTGCATTGCAAACTAGCTCGAGTTCCTTTGTAGTTGATAATATTTGCCTCTTTGGTAAAGACCCATTTATAGAAAATGTCCCTATATTTGATATGCATCACCGAAACCATATATGGAACCATTCCTAGTCATATCTAAGTATATGTTTCTTGGAAATATTTCATTTTTCTCTCGCCTTGCTTCCCTGCAAAATGTCACTTTTTTCTAGGTATCTTCTTATTGAAAAACTTCCATTTTTCTATCGCCTTGCATCGCAAGCAACGTCAGATCCCCAGTATCTATATAATCACTTTATTTTGTCTAAAAATCCAGCAACCATTAAAGCGAATATGGTGAATTCTGAGTCCCATTCTTCAAACGACCAAGTCCCGCCGTCCACTACGTGTTCTCCACATGAAGACGGTTTCGAAGAAGCCGAGAATAAGCTGATGGAGTGTGCGCTGACTCTTCCCAAGGTGCAAGAATTCGTTGCCAAAGTGGATATTGAGGCTTTCAAAGCCGCTACTTCCCATGACGAAGAAGATAAGTTTGCGGACTACATGAAAGGAGGTGCTTGCAAAGAATCATTTATGGCACTTGCGGAATGCTCTGATAGGGATAAGCAGATAGCCATCGTGTTGGAGTGTATGGAAGCCCACTCTGATTACCATCATAAGTATCTCAAGATTATTGAGGAACAATGGTCGAATGAAGCGATGAAGGAACTTGGATCCATCCTTCCCGGAGGCGAAGGCGATTTGTTTTTGGGGGTTCACGAGTTCTTCACCAAAGGAGAAGGAGGTTGTTGCAAAGAACAATACATGGCTACGATGGATTGCCACCTCGAGACCACTGAGGAAGGTCAATCTGATCCTTCGTTCACTACCTTTTTTCAAAGGCTTTTGAGGCTTCTTTAAGTTGTTTATCAACAAGGATGACTAAATTGTTTTTTTTCTTCTTTTTATTCTACGATTTTTTTCCCTTTCTAGGAACAGAAATAAACTTATAGTTGAGTTTTTTTTGTCAATGCTTATATATATATATATATATATATGTGCGCGCGCGTGCGTGTGATTTGCCCTAGTTGTTGCCCTAGTTGTTGATGTTTATTTCAAATTGAAACCCCTCCATACAAACTCAAAGATGAAAATCTTTACAAATCAATCCCAGCACGCGTTTCTCATTTGTAGCAAATTTACCCAATTTGATTTGAATCATCGTAACATATGGGAAACCCCATGTCCAATATCTCGAAACGAGGTACAACAAGTATTAAATACACATTGAGATCCACTCAGTTCTACTATTTATTTTCTGCTTCTTAACTCTGTTAGTTCTGGAATAAAAATGAGTGACTATGTTATAAAATGTCTGGTTTTGTTTTGCAGTAAATGGTTTATGAGTTTTGGTACTGAATTATCTTAATTGTCCTAAAGTTGTAGTATAATTGATACGATTCTGAATTTACATGTAGGATGAGCTGTAAGACGCACCAGTGGTGGGGATTTGGCAACGACAACCAGTGAAAGATGCATGTATTATTTATGGTGCAGTGGTCTTGGTGGCAAGTAGTTGAACCCACAAACTTGGGTTCGAAACTGTCTATTGTATTATTTATGTAAGCAAAATAAAAAAGTATGCATGGTAATCAGGTATAGAAGCCTTGTTCTAAAAATCTGCCGCGTAGGCGCTAGGCTGTCTTCATCCGCCCTGATTTACGCCAAATTAGTGTAAAAAATTGGGTGTCCGAGTTTTACCCCCTAGGCCACCGCATAGACCCTATTTTTTTTTTTTGATTTTTTTCCTCTGAATAATATTTTTATCTATTTATTTAATCTAAAATTTGAGAAATGTAACTTCTATTCATAATTTGGATGAAAATTATACCATATTAAGTTTATATATTCTATTTGTGTATTCTAAACGGTTCAAACATGAAAATGTATTAATGTTATACACAATTAAACATTAACATATTTTATAACAAGGCAAATGATCTAAAAATTTCACCCCGCATAGTTCCCGTTTAATCTCTGATTTTCTCTTTAGACGCTAAGCCCAATTCTACCGCCCGATTAGCGCCTAGCGTGTTCCCGTACAGGGCATAGAAGCATTAGGAAACTATTTGGTATATATATAATTTTATTTTGTAACCTTTCGTATATTGTTTTTTTCGGGTGTAAAATGTAAGCGTAGGTATATGTATATTCATGTAATGTATACTCGCATAAAATTGTCAAATGCTTTGAATATCATATACATATTGCCAAAGTTTAGATTGTCTCTATTAAACCACCCTTTGTCACTTATAATGGACTTTTTTCCCATGGATCTCCCTAATTAATTTGGTAAAACGCTCACGGATACACACAAAAAAAGAGAAGTTTACTCAAACATTATACATTTTAAAACATATTACTAGAACCATACAAGACTTTTTTATTACTGTTTTTTAATACCCAGCGTGCCATTTTATTACGAAAAAATATATTTACAAGAATGCCATTACTTTTTAATGCCACGTAAACCAAAAACCGGCGCCACATGCGCTGACGTGTATTACTGAACTCAGCCGTAAACCGCTACAAACTTCGTTACGACTGAGTTATGATTACTTTGCGACTGAGTTAAACAACACGGCTGGCTTATGAGAAATTGGCTGACTTAGGAACATAAGTCAGCCGTTAGTGATGACTGATTTACAGAAACCATTCTGATTTATGGGATAACAACTGACTGACGAACACAAGTTATGGTTGACTTATTCATCGACACTGATTTCTTGAAAATTTGGTTTATTTATAGTTAAGACAAGGCTGAGTTATGTTTCACCGGCATATTTAATGATCATCGCCTGGCTGAGTTACTAAATTTACGGCTGACTTATGGAAAGTTGTTGCGGCTGAGTTATGTTAATCAGCTATAACTGGTTGGATTAACAGTAAACTCATATTAATTACGGCTGACTTATTTGCAAGAGATTAATTACTAGAATAACATTCATTTGATGGCTGGTTTATTTGATGATAATGTTGACTTATGATCATTTTCCATCCTTGTTACGGCTGATTATTACTAAAAGATTAATTACTGAAATAGTATTCATGCTTCACCTGGATTATGTTGTACTTGATGGCTGATTTATTTAGGCTGAGTTATGTGTTCGTTTGGTGGCTGACTTACCGATTTTCCATGTCATCAACATTTATTTGCCATGTCATTACTATGGTTACAACAGTAAAATAAGGGTTTATGTTATAGATGTCGTGTCTTATTATTCATTATTTATCTATATTCTGCATCTTTCTTTGAGATCTTATGAATCTGGATATTATTGTTTCCGATAACTGAGTCTAACAAAACATAGATTTGAAAAAATATTGAGATTTTGAGGCAGATCTATTGCACTCGTCTTCGATGATGGTCGGTTAGAGAAGAAGCTTCCTCTCCTCCAGTGTCATGTATGGTGGTCTTACATCCTATTGTTCCCTCTCTCATTGGATTTGACGTTAGAGAGAGAGATAGAGATTATATTTGTGTTATATAATATGTGGATATAATATAATTTTGTTTTTATTCTATTTTTTCATATCTATATAATATATTTTCTTTACATGTAAAGAATTAATTTGTGTTATGTTATGTGTTGTACATAATGTTAATTTATAATGTATAGTGGTTCATAAGAAGTAATTATATAGTTTAACTTGGTGATTAATTACGTACACATTTTTTTGTTAAAAAATGTAAACACTTTTTGGGCCAGAAAACATTCTTTGATAGTCTTTTCAATCCATTAATTTGCAAACTAAATAAAATATGGTTATAAAAAAACTAAATTTAATATCGTTTTCGGTAGGGATGGGCACTTCGATTATTTTATCGGTTCGGTTTGAGTTTGGTTCGGTTTGGGTTCGGTTTTGGTTCGGTTAATTCAGTCCTAGAATTTTTCTAACTGAAGTAATCCATAATTAGTTTGGTTTGGATCGGTTTCGGTTCGGTTTGTTTTCAGTTCGGTTTGTATTTGGCTTGGCTTGTGTTTCGGTTCGGTTTAATCGATTTTCTTAGTTTAGTTCTTGTAAGAGAAAACATGTTTTAAAACAAAAAAGATGGTGACTATGAAAAAATAAACTATGTAAACTAAATCTAATATAAAAACTAAAACAAAAACCTTTAGAAACACAAAAACTTTATAAGAACACCATCAAATCAAAGTTAACTAAAGTAAATAACTATAAATAAGAAAATCATTAATAATACTATTAAAAATAAACTATGTAAATCAATATAAAAATAAATCAAAAACCTTAAAACTCCATATAAAATTTATAAAAATACAATCAAACCAAATATGTTTAATTCAAATAATAACAGAACGCATTGGTTTCTAGGTTCGGTTTTAACTCAGTTTGGTTCTGATTAGTTTCGGTTTGGTTGGTTCGGGTTAGAAAAATCTTAAACCAAACTATTTGATAATAGACTTGGTTTGGTTTGGATCAGATTCAGTTCGGTCGGTTTGGTTTGACTCAGTTCGGTTCGGCTTTTTTTGCCCACCCCTAGTTTTCTGACTCTACCAATTTTTAGAAACATTATAATTTGTCGAAGGACCAAAACTAAGCCCAAATGTAAGATATATGTTTTTCGAGAAGTAAAAGAAAAGAATACGTGTATAAGTCCAAATATGACACTGGTTTAGTTTAATTAGCCGGCGTTGGTTTAGTTTTTTTTTTGACGGCAAACAGCTATTATATTACTCAAACTTGAGGTGGTCTGGATAACCAGACCGGAATAGAATAACCAACAAAATAGAGTTATTTATGAAAAACTCTCGCATTCTTAACTAAGCAATCTGAAATTCCATTCTGAGCTCTTGGGATATGATGTAGCTCGAAGTCCGGAAAGCATATGATCAGCGTCTGGATTGTCTCCAATTCCGTTGCAAATCTAGGCCATTTTCCAGGATCCTTCACCATCGCAATCAAATCCTTGCAGTCCGTTCCGAAGCGCTGGCATGGCGAATGTTTAGCATGTTATCCATTGCCCATCGCAGTGCTTCTACCTCCGAGTGCAGCACAGTCTTTTTCCTTCTGTAATTCCGCATTCCCATAAGTTCATTTCTCTCAAATCTATCCTTCCATACCCAGCCATATCCACTGATATGATCTGTGGAGGTCCATGAACCATCCACCATACAAATATTTTTCAGGCTTACGACCTGAATTTCGGTACTACTGTGCTCCTGTGGGACGGGGGACACCCTCTCGTTTGCATTAAACCAAGCCGGCGTTGGTTTAGTTTAAGTAGGTAGGTTTCAGTTTCTTAAATAGTATGTTATATTATTGTAACATTTATGAAAGGGTCCAAAATTTAAATAACTTCTAACAGTAGATAAAAATAGAATTATATTTTAATAGATTAGATATACATATTGCCAAAGTTTAGATTGTCTCTAAGCTTGAACCTTGTTTTAAACCACCCTTTGTCATTTATAATGGATTTTCTTTTCCCAAGGATCTCCCTAATTAATTTGATAAAACGCTCACAGATACACACAAAAAATAATAGTCAAAGTTCTTTTTGTGGCTACCTAAGAAAACCCAAAGAGAACCAAGAAAATATTTCATTTTATGATATTATCAACACAAACGTGTCAAAATGTATGAGCTGATTTTTTTGTTTTTTAAACTAGATACGGATCCACGCTTTGCGTGAATATTGTTTTGACAAATCTTCACTCAGGTTATATTATATGAATTTAACATTTATGATATATATGTTATATAATATGTGGATATAATATAATTTTGTTTTTATTCTTCTTTTTGATATCTATATAATATATTTTCCTTACATGTAAAGAATTAATTTGTGTTATGTTATGTGTTGTACATAATGTTAACTAGGTGTTTTCCTGCAGAGAAATTGTTTTTAAACTTAAAATATATTTAATAATAAAATTTACTAATATTATAAATTTAATTATTTTTACCATTATTTAAATATATATTTGATTTAGTTAAACATTAAATTAAGATAAAATATTTTTTTATTTAAAATTATATTTAAGAATATATACATATATATTCTTAAATAGAATTTTAAATAAATAAAATTATTTTATCTTAATTTAATGTTTAACTAAATCAAATATGTATATATTTAAAATTATAATCTTAGATAGATTTTCTATCCATTTATATTGCTTAAATATATTGAGTTTAAAGGTATAAAATTAATAAAAATGATATAAATTGTATAACTATCAAAAATTTAAACTAAACAGTATTTACAAAATTTGTAGATATATAAGAAATTAATGATTTTACGATTAAAAATTTATATTTTTAAAAAATGTAGCAATTTTTGAAAACTTTAGTAATACAAATTGTATAATATAAAAAATAAATAGAATAATATTTCAGAATTTGTAATGTTATATTTGAATATATTTACTTTGAAGCTGATGTATGAGTTAATACCATATTTTATTTTTTTTACCATAAATAAATATCAACATTAAATGTATGCATTATTACCCTATTTCAAAATTTTACCAAAAATATAAATCAACATTAAATCTAATTAGACATGTCATATTTTGCCTTAAGCCATATCATCAATTTTAGTAGTCATGTCACATTGTTTTTGTGAAACTGATTGTAGAGATGACATGTAACAAAATCACTTCGCGAATAATATAAGGAGATAAATCAACATTAAAAGTAATTATACATGTAATATTTTACCTTAAGCCATATCATCAATTTTAGTAGTCTTGTCACATTTATTTATGAAACTGATTGTATAGATGACATGTAGCAAAATCACTTCGCAAATAATATAAATGTGATTTTTTTAAAAAAAAATTACAATTTTTGAAAAACTTTAGTAATACGAATTTTATAATATAAAAGATAAAATAGAATAATATTTCTAAATTTATAATGTTATATTTGAATATATTTATTTTAAAAAATGATGTATGAGTTATTACCATATTTAAAATGTTTTACCATAAATAAATATCAACATTAAATGTAAAGTATACGTTATTACAATATTTTAAAAGTTTTCCAAAAATATAAATCAAAATTAATTGTAATTTTTAGTAACAATGTCACTTTTTTTGTGAAATTGATTGTAGAGATAACATGTGGCAAAATCACTTCCCAAACAATATATAGGGGATTTCTAATTTATAGTGGTTCATAAGTAGCAATTACTCCTTCCGTTTCAAAAAATGCATATTTTAGTAAAATATGTGATTCAAAAAAATGTATTTTTTAAATTATCAATACATTTTTGGTAAACTAACAATGAAAATTTGTAAATTTCAAAACATTAAGTAGATTTCTTGAAATCTTATTGGTTTGAAAATATTAGAAATATAAAAATACAAAAAAATTATGCATTAATAACTAAATTTGAATATGTTTTCTTAATAAGTGTGAAAATATTAAAACATATATTATTTTGAAACAAAGAGAGTATATAGTAACTTGGTGATTAATTATGTACACGTTTTTTGTTAAAAAATGTAAAAACTTTTTGGGCCAGAAAACTAAATTAAATATGGTCATAAAAAACTAAATTAAATATCGATTTCGGTAGGGGTGGGCACGTCGGTTATTTTATCAGTTCGGTTTGGGCTTGGTTTCACATGGGTTTGGTTCGGTTTGTTTATCCGGTCCTAGTTTAATTAGCCGACTTTGGTTTAGTTTAAGTTGGTGGTTTCAGTTTTTTAAGTAGTGTGTGATATTATTGTAACATTTATGAAAGGGTCCAAAATTTAAATAACAACTTCTAACATTAGATAAACATAGGACTATGTTTTAATAGATACTAGATTTTGACCCACGCAACCGCGTGGGTGTTAATTTTACAATATAATTTTATATATGATTGACATTTTAATATTTTAATTTGATTATTCATATTTTTTTAAGATTTTTATTTTGGTAAAATGATTTTATTTTAAGATGTTAAGCCAATAATTACAATGATATGTTACATAATTTGTTTGTCATCTGGTCATGTTTAATGTTTATTACATGAACCAAATTTTTATTTATCTATTTTAAATTTAATTATTTAATATTTTTTATTACATTTATACACCCGTTTTATTCAAAATTTAGTTTTATAAACAATATGGTATCTATTTCAAATTTATATGAAGAAATTTTTATATATGCCAAATGTATGATCAAATAGCTGTGAAATAATTGGTATATTTATTCTATTAATTATTAGTATATTATTTAAAAAAATATAAGTGTACTATAAATTATTTAAGTTTATATATCACTGTGTATGTGCCGACTAATTTAGTCTACAAAGTATATAAGAGTAGCATAAAATATCATTAAAGATATATCAATCCGTACTAAATGTTCAAAATATAAAAGCATTATAAACTATGTTACTGCATATTTGTTCCCTTTTTTTTTATCTACATTCATAATGTGCTATATTCTTTTGTATCATATGATTTAAAAAGCTATATAAATAATATATGTTTTATAATATGATCCTTTTAATTAAACTCATGGTTATATTTTATCTAGAATTAAATCAACAAAATTAATATCACACATTAAAATTAAGCATATATATAGGAATGAAATCAAGAAAATATTTTATTAAAAATAATTTAATTAGTTGTTGAGGGAAAAAATCTAAAATGCAGCCACATTATTGTTATGATATTGTTATGTAAATAGAGAAATATATTAAAGCAATTGCTTAAGAGATGATCCAACTTACAAAAAAATCACATATGAAGAGAGCTGTAACTTCTATTTAATATATAAGATACAAAAGCCACGAACGTGTATTCTGATACAAAATAAATAAAAGAGACAGCAGACTCTCCCTCAGCTAATAGTACACCCTAATACGGATGATATGTATGTCGACCATTACCATTCTAACAACTCATATCCCACTCGGCAAGAAACTATACCACAAACCAAAACAAGAAGAAGGTAATCAATAAGAGTGGACTTCTCTTATAAAACTCTAGAAATCACCACTAAACCACCAACCAAAAGTGACTTCTCTTCCCTTTTGTCTATTGCTCATCTTTTCTTTACAAAACAAGACGAACACCAGGAGGCAGATTATTAATCATATTATTTAAAAGTTGTAATTATGCAGCAACATATGAATGTAATGGAAGTTTGACTAATTAACGGGTCAATTCCTTTTTTTCTGACACGAACGAAAACTGAGAAACTAGCACAAGTTAAACGATCACTAATGCCATGGGGGGGGGGGGGGGGGACTCAAATACTATATACAGAGTCGCTAGGAGGATGCTGTTGACAAGACGTTTTTAGTACTTTTTCCCGTTTTATCTCTCGAAATTTCCTTTTGGCTCTCTGCCTTGTATTGCAAACAAGCTCGAATTCCTTTTGTATTGATAATATTTGCATCTTTGGCCAAGACCCATTTATAGAAAATTTCCCCGATTTGATTTGAATCACCGAAACCCGTATGGAAAATTTCTCTAAACCAGGTTGGCAGGCTAGGCATCTTCTTCTTTGGAAAACTTCCATTTTTTTATCTCCTTGCATCTCAAGCAACCTCAGATCCCCATCTATATAAATATCAGTTTATTTTTTCTTAAAACCCAGCCACCATTAAAGCGAATATGGGGAATTCTGAGTCCACTTGTTCTCCACATGAAGACGGTTGCAAAGAAGCCGAGACTAAGATGATGGAGTGTCGCGGGCTCACTTGGCTTCCAAGGCTGGGGAAATGGCTACCAAAGAGTTTGAGGAGGCTTTCAAAGCCGCCTTCAATGACGACCCGCATAAGTATGTGAACTACATGGAAAGAGGTCCTTGCAAAGAATCATATATGACAACTTTAGAATCCAATGGTAAGGATTCTGATGAGAAGCTTATGATGGAGTGTATGGAGGCCCACTCTGATTACTATCGTACCTTTCTCGACTTCTACAAAAGTGGTCAGGAACGAGTAATGAAGGAATTCAAATCCATCAATCCCTTCAGAAACGACCACGAATATCCTACTAGGTCTCAAGAGTTCTTGGTAGATTGTTGCAAAGAACAATACTTGGTTTTTATGAAATGCTTATTGCTGAATAAGATCTAGCTGAGGTGTTGACTACTTAGGTTCGTTTAAGTGTTATCAACAGGGATGACTAAATTGTTCGCTTCCTAGGAACATAAATAAAACTTGTCATGGTTTGAGTTTTTTTTCTACCAATGCTTTATATATATATATATATATATATATATATATATATGTGTGTGAGATTTGCCCAAGTGGTTATTACTTTGTTGATGTGATGTCCCTCCAATACGGACTCAAAGATGAAAATCCTTACAAATCCCTTGTCTGATTCTTGAGACGAGGTACAAGTATCTTCCTCTAGCTAAGTATCATGTTCATCTTATTCTTGGCAATCTTTCCTTTAATTTGCTCTCACCTTGCATTGCAAGCAAACTCATTATCCTCTGTATTTATAATGTATCTTTGTCTAATACCAAGAACTATCCATTATGTAATGTTTTAATGATAGACACAAACACTACACTAGACCACAAAAAAAGTCGGATTATATATTATTTTGGTGGTTTATAAGCTTTCTTTGACCAGTAAACCAGTTTCGAATCCTAGGTCACTTTTCATAATAATTTTAACATTATTAAGAAGTTCATTATAATAACATTGTTCATTTGTTTTTAAATATTTCAACTAACTCAACCCGTTAACGGCTGGCTATACTCAACTCCGTCTCTCATCCGTCACGGAGAGTTTGCCTCCTTCTGATTCTCCCGTCCGTGTCTACCCTGATATGTAGAGATGGCAAACATGTTGTCCCATTCCATCTCGTCCCGGACCACAGTTGGATTTTCTTCAAACGGGTCACAGCGGGTCAGGTCCACGCAGACCGCGGTCTCTAGAATGGCTGCCCCAACCAGTCCCGCGCTGTATGTACAAGGCTTTGCGGGTTGGTCCGCAAGATAGGTGATAATACACTTAGCAGAACGCTTCAGACCACTCCAAACGCTTCAAACCACTTTGGGACATGATTCAAGTGAAAAAACTGGACATGATTCAGTCATTAATTTGTTTTTTTTTTATTCAAAACAATAGTTGTTATTACTTTTGTCACACCCCAAACATATTAACATACTAAGTAAAGATAATTGAAGAAGATATATTTCATTAACTTATAACTCATAAGTTCATAACCAATGTTTTAGTTTGCTGAATATAAAAATTAAATAAAACCAAACACCAAATCAAAGTTGTCAATCCCAAATTAAATAAAAAGAGAGAACCAAATTAAAACACCGACTGAGTTCGAATCGTCATTGCCGGAGCTGGAATTGTCATCTCTGGAACTCAAATCATCATCGCCGGAGCTCCTTACGTTTTCTTGAGGAAATCAAATGAATCATTTTCTTTTCACTATCTTTTTCGTTGTTTTTTTAAGTAAAATAAGAAATGATGAAAGAAATGTGGGTCCTTGTAATCCCGCATGACCATCTAATCATCAACTCTTCATCATCATCATCGGGAGCCAACACAAGGGAGCACGACGAGGTAGATCCCATAAGGTGCTCTCCAAGCTGCGTCCAAAACCCTCCTCTGCCGTCTCCTCCACCACTATCTCCACCGCCTTCGGCATGTCCTCATCAACGGAGAAGGAAAACAAAAGACGTCAAGTACTTGTAACCCTTACAATCTATATATAAGAACCCTCTTTTCACAAAATTTTCTTAAACAATAGTATTGATTTCTGGATCTTGTTTTGATCGTGTTAAGTAACTTGAACTTTTGAAGTTAAAGTGTTTTAAGAGTGATTCTTTTGATGACATTCAAAAACGAAATGATTTTGGCATGAATGGTCTGACCAATTGATCACCGATGAAGATCCTTTACTATCCACTAATTTGAATGATATTTTGCTTGAGAACAATTCCATTTCTGATTCAAAAGTTGGTCAAGTTACACCACAAGCTCAACATCTTTTTTTTTTCATCTGCCCATTTAAGCTAGATCAAGTGGTGATTAGACAAGTCGATTCTCCGAGGGGAACCTCCGTCTGACCGGGTCTGATCTAAATGGAAAAAGATATATCCTCTGCTCCTTGCTTCTTTAGCTAGTGCATCTGCTCGTCCATTCATCGTACGCGGAATATGCGACAGCCTCACATCCTCGAAGTAGAGCGCCTCGATCTCTGTCATGAAAGTCGGCCAATCCTCCGGTTTAGTAGCCATGTCTACCAGGTCCGAACAGCTCAACATCATTTAGTCCATACCAAGCATGAAGTACAGTCACAAGAAAAGCTATTAAATTAGGGAAGTTGGCTTAAAGAGCATATATTTTATTACTTACAATGAAAACCATACAAAACTTTTTTTTATTACTAGATTTTTTTCAATACCCAGCGTGCCCTTTTGTTACAT
>JABAYD010025362.1:0-10517 GCA_014822095.1 Diplotaxis tenuifolia | reverse complement strand
CTAGAACCGAACACCCGATTAGAACACTAAACCGAACGGATTTCGGGTTGTACCGGATCCTTGCTTGAACACCAACCCCGACCCGAACCGTTAAGATCCCGAACCGGTACCGTACCGAACATTAAAATTACCCGAATGGGACTGGTTTTTGTTAACCAAGATAACCTGAACCCGATTACGTTGGATCCGAAACCCGAATGGTGCTCCGGTTGCCCAGGCCTACTTATGATAATACATTTTCAGTGCCACAAAATTATATACATATATATATATATATATATATATAGAATTTAATATTAATTCAAAATTTTATCAACTAAATATAATTAAATCAAAAATTAGTTTATTATTCAAAATTAAATTTTTATTTATCAAATAATATATGTTTACACATAAAATAAGTTTACACATTAAAACCAGAAAAAGCATTCAACCAAACCTAATTAAAAAAACCTAAATAAACCAAAACTTACTAACCAAACAAAGTTAAACCAAACCTAACAAACCAAAACCTAAAGCTAATCTACGATGGGCCTCCCTTCCATCACTCTTTTTTTATTCTCCTTCTTCTTGCTCGGCTCCTCCTTCGCCGCTAGCTTCCTCCGCCATCTCCGAATTAAGCCTCAGGTTCTCTTTCTGCAGCCTCCACAAACTCTATTCTCCAGTCGCATACCTGCAAAAGCAACCAAGACATTGTCAATATTAACAGACGAAAGACAGTTACAATAACACAAGAATCAAGTGTGATTATACTATGAATGAGATACCAGAAACAGTTAACACATAAAGATAATATACGAGGCAACTTGTTGTCAATTGTTTCCAAATTCAATTCCAAGAATCCTCCATGTATGTAATTCCAGTGAAGAACATGTATAATATTATAGTACCATGAAGGTTTTCAGGGTGAGTGTAATTGATTCCAACGTCTTCAGTGACTAGCCGAATGAACTCTTGGATGAGCACGTGTGGTTCAGAGCCACCAATCCCACATTTAGCTTCCAGAACTCGATGATGTCCGCATAAGTTGGCTTGAACTTAACACCTTTAGAAAGGCCAGGCCATGGAACGAGCACCTGAAAACGAGAGAAAATAATCATTCATCAGTCGTGGTCTGCTGTTTGGGAGAAGGAGAAGAGGTAAGTGTGTGCTTCCTTGACTCACATTAGTTTTTTAATGCGGAGGGGCACTGGATAGAAGCTCCACAGTCTCTGGTTTGCAAAGGTGAAGCGAGAGAAGCATTCTTCACTTTGGAAGCGATTCATGGGCCATCTACAATCCAAGCACTGTGATATATATGATAAAAAAAAGTTGAGAGCTTTTTAGTTACAAGAAAAGAAAGAGATTTGAGAACCATTCATTCTCTCAAGAAAACAAAACAACAAAAACTAAGGTTTTCTTCTTCTAACAGTTACTGTTTGTGAGCCATGAAGCAGACAAGGAATCAATCTCACAGAGCAGAACAAGTCCATATATCTCATACATTACTTGAAAATGAAAGCAATAGAGACTAATGATAAAGACAATAGAGAGAGATAAGCAGATAGAGAGCTGACCGTGGTGGTGATGAAGACTGCGACGGAATCGAAGCGAGTTGCGACGGAATCAACGAGCCTCTTTCCGTGTCTTCTCCGACACATCACGGGGTCAACGAGCCACTCTCCGTGTCTTCTTCGACACATCTCTATCATACACGAGGGTGTGGAAAAGATAGTGGTGGTGAACGGCCGCCGCGTCTTCTCCTCTCTCTCTCCAGTTAAAGATTCAAAAGTAAGTATATGGCTTGAGTTAGGTTAAGATTTAAGTTTTACACCATATTTGGATTTAAGTTTAAATTTTATATTATAAATTTGAAAATATTAGAGTCATGACTTTATATGTAGGTATAAGTTTAGGGTTTAGGGCATTAGGACTAAGGTGTAGATTTGAGATTTAATGTTTAAGATTTAGATTTAAAATTTGATATAAACAAAAAATATTTTAACAAATCTGAATGTGTTAATATTTCAAAAAACCGGTTCCAATAATGATTTACAAAATTATATTTGGTTTTAACATTTTTTTTTTCACTTCTTCATTTTACACTTGTCTTAAGCAAAAGTTCATCACTTTTCAGTTTTAACCTTGGTTTGATCCAAGTCCATGAACTGAGCTCAAAATTATATTCAATAAATTTATTACATATAATCTTTTTTCAAGTCTTACACAAATTGTGGAGTATGCTGAGTTAGTAATAGAAATAAAGCTCCTCCAATGCAAGTAAACTAAATTGCAGTAAGAACAAAGTAACCAATGACCACCAAGGAAAGCACGAGTTATGTTATGTTCTTGAATCTTGAATCATCAGCCCTTTGTCTTCTCGTTTCGAGCCATACTTCTTGTGAATATAAAATGATCAAACGATACAAAAGTATTGCGTGGATACATAAAAAGCAAGCTGAACACTGTTACGTCCCATTCTTCTTGATCCTTGATCCCCTCGTAAGCCACACTACAAACGGCTTCACTTTCTCAAGACACTCACGCATAGACAATGGTGGCTTCACAATGAAAGACTTAAAACCTCAGAAATTGTGTTACAAATGTGTTAACATACAAGCACAATATTAATGATCTTGCTTCCTCAATATTCACTATTCCTGATCCTATTAGAAGTTATAGTGTCTAGCATTCTCTATAGCAAACTGTTAACTTCAACGGATGTGTTATAAATTTGAGAACATACAAACACAATATTTTATACTTCAAGGCCACCACAACCTATGATCTATGGCTTATGAATATACTTGAGCTAATAGTGTCTAACATTATCTGCATCAAACTGTAAACTTATTTTACACAATCATCAAAAGAACAAAAAGATAGAAACTTTACCATGAGATTAGTATCACAAGCATCAACCAACGAACACACTCAACGCCTCTTGTTCAGCTTCTCTTATTTCTTATAATCTCTCCATCCTTAACCACCTCTCCCCCTGCCTCTCCCTCTTCCCCTGCCCTCCTTTCTTAAGACAAACTTCTTCAGAATTTAAAACATTAAGGACAAATTGTCAAAAGGGGCTAAAAGAGAAGATTGGATACCTTTCGTTACTATTAAGGCGAGCGCCAAAGTAGAGTTAAACAGAGAGCAACCACCAGTCACTATGTACAGCAACAAGAGAGAGCCAATCTTTCCTCTGCATACCAAGAGCCAGGGGCGGATCTAGAAACAATCTCTGCATTCCAAGGCTCATGAAGCTTAGACTTTACTCTATCATCTTTCCTGAATACTAATAACAAACTCGAAGAAGATGAGCTCAAAATGATAAAAGAGTTTCTGTTATTATTTCTTCTGTTACAAGTTACATTATATAGTAACGAGTTCCGGTTTAACAATCCGGTTTACAGACTTAATAACCATCTTTCATTTAACCAATACATTGTACCAAACCAACTATAACATATACGTTGATATTCCCCCTCAAGATGACAAGAAGATCGAACGTAATGTCATCTTGCTTATCAAAGACCGGAAAGGACAATGATGTAGAGGTTTTGTAAACACATCAGCCAGCTGAGCATCACTGCAAACATCAAACCACTGACAATCCGGTCACAGACTTGATGACAATCAAGCTCAACATGCTTGGTGCATTCATGAAAGACCGGATTGTTAGCAATGTGAATTGCAGCTGTTGACTCACAATAGAACGCAACAGGTTTTGTTTGTGGTGCCTGCAACTCATTCAACAAGTTAACAATCCAAATAACCTCTTTGACTACAAAGGCCATGGCACGATACTCTGACTCAGCAGAGGAATGAGAGACTACATCATGTTTCTTGCTCTTCCAAGAAATCAGAGAAGTTCCAAGGAAAAGGCAAAAACCAGAAGTAGATCGACGAGTATCCGCACAAGACCCCCAATCTGCATCAGTATAGGCTTTAAGAAACAAGTCTGACTCGGAGGAGTAGAAGAGACCAAGGCCTATAGATTCTTTAAGATAATGCAGAACACGCAATGCTGCTTTTAAGTGAGAAGGTTTTGGAGAAGAGGTGAATTGGCAAATCTTATTAACTGCAAAAGTGATGTCAGGACGAGTGATAGTAAGATACATGAGACGACCCACAAGTCTTCTATATACTGTAGGATCATCGAGTAAAGGTTCATGTGAGTCCAGGCAGAGCTTAACATGTGGATCCATTGGAACAGTAGAAGGTTTACAAGCCAATAAACCAGACTCTTCAAGAAGCTACAAGATATATTTGCGTTGACAGATAGCAATACCTTTGCTTGAGCGTGCAATTTCCAAGCCAAGAAAGAACTTAAGAGTTCCAAGGTCACGGAGTTTAAAAGATTCTTGAAGACTGTCCTTGAGATCAATCACTGCAGAATCATGACTACTAGCAATGACAATCTCATCAATGTAGACCAAGACTGCAATGTAAGTACCATTAACATTATTAATGAAGAGAGTATGATCAGTATGTGACTTCTTGAAACCAAGAGCCATTAGGGTAGTACTGAACTTGAGGAACCACTGCCGTGAAGCTTGTTTTAAGCCGTATAAAGACTTCTTTAACTTACAAACTGCATTAACAGGAAGTGTTTCCCCCTCTGTTGGTGTATAACCGGGAGGTAAGGCCATGTAGATCTCCTCATCAAGATCCCCATTCAGGAAGGCATTGGAGATATCCAGCTGTGTCAAACTCCAATTCTTAGCTGCAGCAACTGAAATCAAAGTCTTGACAGTTGTCATTTTTGCAACAGGTGAAAAAGTGCCAAAGGACAGATATAGGCCTCATATCCTTCAGATAGTTTAGCGTAAAAGATGTAAGCAGCCAAAGGATACGGTATATCAGAATTAGTGACATGGCAAAGATACTCATTGATATAACCAGGAGGTTTAGAAACCCGTTTTGATGCTTCTCTTGCTAAATTAGGAACCACTATGTCTGAAGAATCAACTGCAGTGTCAGGAATAACATCTACAGGTGAATCTGCAGGAGCATCAGAGGCAGAAGAGAAGAAACCATCAAGAGAAATGGGTTGCTTATTAGTAAAAGGAAAGACCGTTTCATGGAAGACCACATTCCTAGAGATATGGATGGTATGAGACTCCGAATCCAGTAATTTGTAGCCTTTATAGCCGGAAGGATATCCAAGAAATACACATGGCTTAGAGCGAGGTTGAAACTTATGTCTGTTCTTGGATGAAGTAGACATCTAAGCCAAGCAACCAAAGACCTTAAGACCACTGTAATCAGGAGACTTGCCCATCAGAACTTCAAAAGGAGATCGGTTTTGAAGGAGAGGTGCAGGTGTTCTATTAATAAAAAACACTGCAGTCAAAACTGAATCACCCCAATAGTCCAAAGTTAAATGAAATTGGAACATCAAAGCTCTTGCAACATTGAGAATATGTTGCTGTTTTCGTTCCACCACTGAGTTTTGTTCTGGAGTCTCTTGACAAGAATGATAAGCTAAGATACCTTTCTTCTTGAAAAGAGCTGTGAACTTTAGTTCCGGAGCATTATCAGAACGAACACCCTTAACGTGAGCTTTGTACTGAAGTTCAATCATTTGCAGAAACTTAGGAAAGACTGTTAAGACTTCATCCTTACTCTTGAGCAAGTAGACCCAAGTCACTCTGGTATGATCATCCACAATGGTGAGAAAGTATCTATATCCTTCGGTGGTGCAAACTGAGAAGGGTCCCCATATATTCATGTGAAGAAGATCAAACGCTTTGTCACATACATGATTATGAGCAGGATAGGATAAACGTTTTTGTTTGGCAAGAGGGAAAATAGCACAATGAAAAGGTATTTTATTTTTGTGTTTAAAACCAAGTGCATCACTGAGAATATCACTTTTCTCCAACGAATAATGTCCTAGTCTATTGTGCCATAACTGAGAATCAGCAACAACATTTGTAGAGAAATGTGAGTTCTTCAGATCCAAACGCTCTGCCAAAAGTGTTGCATCCAGGACATAGAGATTCTCAACTTGTTCACCCTGTCCAATCATCAACCCCTTGATATGATCATGTATCATGCAAGTAGTATCATCAAAAATAATCCGAAAACCCAAGTCTTTAGTAATCTGACTGACACTCATCAAGTTCAAATGAAAGTCATGAATGTATAAAACATTGTTCAGTATCAAAGAATCACTCATTTTTACTCTGCCAACTCCTTCTATATGTACTCCCATACCAGTAGGCAATGTAACAGAAGCATTTAAAGAAACAGTGAAGGTTTCAAATTTGCTTCTATCACAACAGACATGATGAGTAGCACCACTTTCTACTATCAAAGAATCAGAGACCAATACATTGTTTGTAGCTCGTAAAATGCCAATAAATCTCAGAGTAGAAGAAGAACAAGCCATACCAGGTAAGGCAGTGATGGTTGCACCAGAAGAAGAGGCAATGTTGGACGGCGAAAAGGGTGATTGAAGCTGAGAGTTGAAGTAGGCAATAACTCCAGCGATTTGATCTTTGGTGAGACTATTGATAACAGTAGGGATGCTTTGACCTCAAATCTCTGCAGAATTCAAAGTCAACTAGCAGTAAAGGTTTAGAGTAGCTATGTTGCTTCCCTGAAGACACATTTTTCTCAATATTCTTCTCAGATTTAGACTTATACTTGTGTTTGAAATCAATGGGATAAACATGAATCTTGTAACAAGTATCAGTCGTATGGCCAGTGTAACCACACTGAGTGCAAACAGGTTTGTTCTGCTTCTGGTTATAGGTGGTAGCATTAACCATTGAAGGCTGATCAGGGGCTGAGAAAGTAACACTGAAAGCAGAAGTATTTTGCACAGAGGTGAAAGAACGTTGACTGTAATCTTGATCAAGCAGATTGTAGATTTCAAAAGCTCAGGAAGATTCTTCTTCATGATTATTTGACTGCGATCACAGCAGAAGACTCATTTAGACCAGCTAGAAATTTGATAATCTTAGCTTAATCAGCTAGTTTATCCACAGCTTTACAACAATCACAGAGATGACATGTCTTAGCACAAGTAGCACCATCAAGTTCATCCCAAAGAGTTTTCAAGGTAGTGTAATACGTAGCAAGATCCAGAGAGCCTTGCTGCAATGACCAGATTTACTGAGAGAGTTGATATGATCTCGGAATATTAGTGATATGAAATCTAGTTTCCAGATCTTTCCAAATCTCAGCTGCATCATTAAACCGAAGAATACTCTTATAGATCTGCTTAGAAACAGAGTTTAGAATCCACGACTTAACCATAGAATTACAGCGAGACCATAGCCTAAAGGTTGGATCAGATTCAAGCGGCCTAGCCAGAGATCCATCAATGAACATCATTTTATTCTTAGCATCTAAGGCAATATTCATAGCGATCTTCCAGTTATCATAGTTAGAGCCATCTAGTACCTCAGAGATGATCGCAGCACCAGGATTATCACCGTTTGTGAGGTGAAATGGAGAGTGGATGCTGATCACCGGTTCCAGAGGTAAAATAGGAGGATGAATAGGTGGATTTGGCGAAGGACTTTCACGAACGGTAGATCTACATGTTGAAGCTGTCGTACGGCCAAGACGACGACCTACCTTTCTTCCGATCACCATTTGCCATCACCGATTTGAGAAATTTTTGAAAATTCGTAAACAAAACGATCAGATCTGTTCAGAGAATCGATCGAGAGAGAATCGATCGAGAAGAATCACCGATCTATTTAGGTCAATGAAAAGAAGAAACAAAACGGATCGAAAAAGATTTTGGATCTCGTCGCTCTGATACCATAATAACAAACTCGAAGAAGATGAGCTCAGAATGATAAAAGAGTTTCTGTTATTATTTCTTCTGTTACAAGTTACATTATATAGTAACGAGTTCCGGTTTAACAATCTGGTTTACAGATTTAATAACCATCTTTCATTTAGCCAATACATTGTACCAAACCAACTATAACATATACGTTGATAGAATAAAAAAAGTCTTTTAACTGAAAAAGACAATAACTATAGGAACACAAACCCTAAAGTTATCAATGAATCAGTATCAAAAGAGAGAGAGGAAGAGAGATTATGACATAGATTAGACACTGAAGGAGACGAGGTTGAGATGGGCTAAGACTGGGACCGTCGTGAATTGTCGTCACGTTCCACAAATCACCACCAGCGTGCTTCATCATCTTCCTCTCTGAGGTAATAGTAAGTGGGGATTGAAGTTTCCGGTATTCGTATTGACGAGGCATCCTATCAGCGGTGAGGGACGGCGGAGATCTCCAGTGGCAACACTGTAGCATTTGTGTTTCTGTCAATCCAAGCAAAGACGAATATGAGGAGGTTACGGAAAGGGCTTTGTTTGTGGAAGTTGAAGAACGAAACCGTAATCAGAGAGAAATTTGATTTCTTAACGGAGGAGAAGAAAAATAGAGAGGAGAGAGATGAATGTTCGACAAAACAGAAGCTCACAAATGATTATTTTTTGTTTGTAAAGAGGAATTGAAGATTTTGTCTAAGTGGCGGAAAATGTATGTTTTGGTTAAATGTTTTGCCTCCAGAATAAATTTTCAGCTATAGTATTGATTTTTTTCTTTCCCACCTAATGAAATTATATCTTAACACAAATTTAGTGCTATGATAGAATTTTGATCTGGATTTGACACTTTTGGTAGCAATTGTTCCTAGATTAGTGTTCACGTTATTCTAGCAGTCCTCGTTCAATAAGGATCTATTCAGATAAGAGACCAAGTTGTCGCTTGTGGCTAATGATTCTAAGATTAGGATTTTAGTTAGATACTCTAGAACACAAGCAATAAGAACAATCCTGTTGATGAATATCTCAACTTAGCAATTCTATATATGGGGCTAATCCTTCATAACCTATCTAAACCCCAAATTTAACCAGAGAACTACGTAGACATAGCTAGAAAATAAGAAGTAATAATAATAGAGTTCCAATAACAAGCTTGTAGAAGTCTTGGATCTTCTCTCCAATTCTCACTAAATCTTTATGTATGAAAACTAGAAAATAAGAAAAGTACACTTTGCCTCCAACAATTGGTAAAACTATAGATACTAAGTAAAAAATCGTCAGAGGTAAACTTGTAATTTGGTGAAGTCTTGGGGTTTAAACCGGCTGGAACAAGATCGGTTTTCTGCACGTTTCACTTATCAATCCATGGCACATGTTCTGAATCAATCGATTATTAACTCTGATCGTCGGCCTTTTAGTCTGCTCGATGGTCAGTTCGGATGAATTTTCCTTTTATCTCCAAAATGCTCTAAAAACACTACTTTCTTCCAAATCACTCCTGAACCTATAAATATGCTAAATAAACTCTAAAACATAATTGTTAGATATCAAAACACTTATACCATGAATGAAAATAGGTAAAATCCATGGTATATCAATTACCATGAAAATGGACCTCGTGTTGTTGATTGAAAGGTAACATGAAGAAGATGACAAAGATTAATAAACCTTGTAGGAGGTGGATTGCTCCCCTCCACAAGGCCCACTAAATAATCAGCTTGGCCCACCGAGCTTCGGCCTAATAGAGCGGATTTCCGCTTATAGTCATCGTACGAGCTTAATTCGTCTAAATCTCCGAGATTAGCCAAATTAAGGATAATTAACCGAGGATCTCGTCCTCGCGGGCTGACAAAGGCCCAATGGGCGAAAAGCCCTCCGTACAGGCGACCTCGTCGCTAGGTTACGGGGAAGCGGCTATAAAAGGAAACAAGAGAAGAACGAGAAAGGGATCTACACTTTACCCACTGGACAAAGCGGCTAACCTAAGGTTTTCTACCGACTTGTACTTTTTCCGACTTGTATTTTCCGGCTAGCTTTCTGAAGTGACGCCTCTCTTTTCTTTCGACAGATCTCGGTACAAACAGTTGGCGCCCACCGTGGGGCTACAAAGTAACGACTTTTTACGATGAGTGATACTGAATACCACGAAGTCGAAGCCGAGCACCTCGTCGACGAGACGCCGGCTCCGGCACACTCTATTGATGCCATTATGGCACGTCTTGCTCAACAAGACGAGATCCAGAAAGCGACTACGGCTCAACTCGCCGCAATCGCTGCTCTCCTCGCTCCCCTCACCGGCGAACCCGATACAACGATTCGCCGACGACTATTCGCGACCGTGCCAAACACCGCCGCCGAACAACAGACGGAGGAGCAAACTCAGCCAGCTGGCGACGCCCCCCAAACTGCCGGAGGAGCAGATGAACGAACAATCCGCGAAGTAGCGGAGATGAAACTTGCTCTCCAACAGTTCACCTCAAAGATCCACAGCGCTACGAGCTCAGCTCCTCAGATCGACAACCTCCTTCGGAGGGAGCGACGACCCGACCGAACACATGACAGCGTTCAACATAGCAATGTGTAGGGCGAACTTTTCCGACGACGAGCGCGAAGCCGGCTACTGCCAACGGTTCGTCGAAAGCCTGGAGGGACAAGCCTTAAACTGGTTCACTCACCTTCCCGTTAACTCGATTGGTAGCTTCCACGACCTCTCGAAGGCTTTCCTCTCCCACTACAT
>JABAYD010025345.1:0-12539 GCA_014822095.1 Diplotaxis tenuifolia | reverse complement strand
CGTTAGCTTAGTATATATAGTAAATCAAATCAGAACTACAATTAAAAATATTATTAACAACTTAAAAGATGAAAGTTCCAAACTTTATATATATTTTTAAATTAAAAAATTCAGTATAACTAAAAGATAATTTCATCTGTATATAAATTCTGTTAAAAAAAAAATAGTTACGACTTACGAATAGCTCGTTAGCTCGGATCCTTGTCTGTTATCAAATTAGCTCAAGAAAGCAAAGCTGCTTGCATCGATCTTCCTGGTCTTGTTTCTAATTGTAAGTTTTGGCTATTACTTTTTCAATGTTTTGTATAGATATAACAGATCGTATTTGCATTGACTAATGTAACGACAAAACCAGATACAAATCTCCCTCCTCTGTTGTCGGAATCATAACCTAGACTATTCCGGACATTGTTGTAAAGCTTTTATCTTTGTGAATAGAAAATTATTGGAATGTTTAAGTAATCGAACCCCGGGTATGGAATCGGTTCATCGAGTAGAAATTTTAATATTTTCATGGAAAATTCTCCACTTTTAAGGTTGCTAATATAACTCTTGCTCTATGTGTTTAAGAACAACAACAACTGGACAAGCAAATTTGTTGTAACCTGAAATTTATGTTGTTCGCAATCAGATTGAGAAGAGATCAAAGGATGTCGTCATGAGTGACATACCAACCTTCAGTGCTGAGAATCTTCAGAAAAATCTCAAAGTCATTCAGAACAGGTCTCTCTCTCTCTGGTTTTCAAAAGGATGATGATCATTCTTGTTTTTGACCATGTTGTGTCTTGTTTTGCAGCCGGACTTTTCTGTCTATTATTGCTGGAGTCCTTGCTGGAATTATTGGGTTCAATGGCTTGACCGGCTTTGTGTTTTACTTTGTGGTGATGTTGCTCACATCTCTTGGGCTCATGGCCAAGGCAGGATTCTCAGCTGACTTGTACTTTGATTCATGGAACCGACTCCTTTTTGATGGCTTCCTTGGTGGCCTTATGGTATATGCTTTAACTCAGCCTAAGCTATTCTCCCTCACTCCTGTATCTGCTTTTCTCAATCTTTCAAAGCTCATACTAATCACTGTTTTGTTTTTTATCTTTTTGGCAGTCCTTTGTGCTCTTCTGGACGTATCCTTTTACTCTCAATATTCGTGTCACTAAATGATCTAAGCTCCTTAGAAACTTGTGATTAGCCTCTGGATGGCCTTTTTGGTTTAAGCAAGCGTTAATTTTGTTTAAAGAGAAAGAAAAAAAAAACATATTGCAAACTCGAAAATAACAGTCTCTCTGGTCTATGTTTTTTCTCTTTGTTTCCTTACACGATGTATCAGATTCGCTTATGACTTGGTGCACATATTCTGAGGGGATCTTCAGCTGCAAACGAGGATGGTGAAAAACAAGAGAGAAGAAGAAAGTTTGTTTTTTGCAGCCTCTTCAAGTAACTTAATAGATTGGACACAATGTTTTTCTGAACAACACACAGATTATGAATCTGTATTACTTTTTATTGTTTCAAATATACTTGGCATCACATCAGTTTTGAACCCTTTTTGATTCACTAGTTCAGGTATTTTTAATTTCTGTTTATTGAGAATTCATATCTTTGATCTGAAGATAAGCATACTGAGACAAAATAGGTCAAGTTTACAAAATAGAACTGAAGGTAGCCAAGTAAAGAAAGTACGACAATGCAAAAGACCAATCAAGTATCTCAGTAAAAGGATCAAAACTTGGAGCTTTCTTAAACATTTATCTCTAAAGCAACCTCATCAACGAGCTTTCTGTAAAACCCATCCTGATGAGTTAGTTTCACAGAGATCGTGCATCACCTGCGCAAAAACCAAAGAGAGAAACAGGCTAAAAAACCACACTCTGGTTACACTTTTAACATAACAAGTGAAAGAGAGAGCTTGAAAGTGAAACCTTCATGTATTCATTGTTAGTGATTTCACGCCCAAGTATGCTCCTCCCTGCAGCAAACACATCAGCTTTCATAATCTTCGCTCCAGGTGGATTCCCCAGTAAAAGATTGATCACCACATCCCTAAAACAGAAACATTACAGCTTCAAAACATAAAGAACAAATGTTATTGTTAATGTTCCCAACACCAGAAACCAAACCTGAGTTGATCGTATTCTGGATGGTCTTGAGACGACTTAGAGACAAAAGATCCATGAATATCAACAGTCACTTCACTGATAATCATTTGAAGCTCTTCTTTGTAAGAATCCACAGCTAACGCCACTTGCTGCGCCATCCCTGAATCAGCTTTCGGATTATTCGAAGTTGCAACCGCAAGATCCCTAAGCCTCTGGCAGATCGTCTCGTAGCTGCAAACCTTTTGCGTCTGAAACACTTTCTTCAACGCCTTTGGTAACGCTCTCTTGATCTCATCTGGCATCTTCTGTCTAGGGGCACGAGGTATAGCGTTTCTCGAGGAGCTTCCTCCTTGTTCAGAGACACTACTTGTTGGCACCTCTTGTTTAGCATTACCTGAAGGATTGTTTTTCCCTGCAGCATTCCTCAAGCTATCAGCTCTGCCTTTAACTCCTTGTACCATCTTTGGCTTTAACTTTTCTTCCAATTCCTTCCAGATTTTATCTTGCTCCTCTGCAATCTTGGTGTGGGATTTAATGAAGGAGACATCAGTGGGCTCTCTGAACTTCCAATCACATAGCAAAGGCCGTTCTTTGGCGTATACAGACAACATGGTTTTGATCCTGTCAGTATGGCGAATTGCTTTAACTTCAGAGTACTTTATAGTTGTACGCTGGCTGAACAGGGCTAGGACGTAGTCTCTGAAAGCCTCCAAGCCGCCGTCTAGCTTTAGTAGCCGAGTTTTGGGAGCCCATAGGCCTTGAACTAGGCAGGCGTATTGTTGCAGGACCTTTAAGAAATCCTCGTCTGTTAACTCTGGTGCGTAGTGCTTGAGAACACTGTATCGAAACAACGGTGGTCCGTTTTTCTGTTTAGATTGAACAAAGCTAGTTAGGAGGAAAGAAACCTAGGAGGATGATTCATATAATTGAAATAATAGCCACAGACCTGGCAAAGCAACGTTTCCAGACGTTCTTCAAGGGGTAGGGAGGCTAATAACCTGAAAGCAGAAGCTATGTTATAAAGGAGCTTGCAAAATGTTGACTCGTTGAGACCATACCTTTTGGATAAACGTTTTGACTCAGAGTGTCTGCTGTGATCTCCACGGCACAGTGAGTTGATATAAACATCCCTTCAATGGAATAAAAACAAAGTTTGGGGTGAGCAGGAAGAACACATATTGCATCAAGAGAGAACAGTGAGAAGGAAGAGATCGTTACGGGGTCATGTTGAAGTCTATTGAAGAGTTGCCATTAGCCATCATTCCGTTCAGATATTTGGAGCAATATTCGGATTGAAGTCCGTGATACTTAAGTGTAACCCACTTCAAAAGAAAGAAGAAGAAAGAGAGAGGCGTAAGTTTACCAAACCATATCTAACAACAACTCAGAGAAACAAAATAAAACTAATTTACTTCTTCAGGAACTGGTTTCTGACCCGTTGAAGCCTGCGCTCCCTTGTTCTGACACAGATGAAATAATTAGACTCAAGCCAGTCTTTGACAAAGCAGAAAGATGAAATTAGAGAACTAATCCGTACCTGTCTTTTTGATGTTCCGGCAGATTCTTCAGAAGCTTCTGCATGATTCTTTTTGGTAGAAAGATACTGCATAGACGGACGGAGCTGAACAACAGCATGAACAGGATTCAAGTGTAACTGCAAGTCAACCAAGTCCAATTCAATAAGGCATATCCAAAACTACACAAGAATGTTATCAAGCTTCGAAGAGAGAGTGAGAAGACAATAATACCTTATCACCTGAAAGAACTCCAACAGCATAGTCCAACGTAGGAGGTTGCTTCCATGTTGTTGTCAAGGTCTACCAAAAACAAGAAAAATGAAGTTTCCTAGACTCGAATTAAACTTGAATCTAACCATGGAACTAAAAAACTGACCTGCTTAGTCATTTTTAATTTACTTCCATGTTCAGGGTCATAGTTGCTCGAATGAACATCCATAGTCAAATCAATTTCCACCTGGGAGGTAGATGTATTCACTCTAACCTTAAAACACCCATAAAACAAACAAAACATTAGAACATTAAAAAATGCAGAGAGTAATAACACAAACAGATGAATCAGAATACTCACTTCTTCACAGTCTTTATCCATTTCATATGCACGCCAAGACGGTCTTAGAGGATATTGCAGAACATAAAGCTGACATCATTGAACTAACAATTAGCCTAGAAACCTAATCTTAATAGATCAATGTACTCTCTAGCACTAACCTTAGTGTTTGCATCAATAGAGGGATTAAAGAAAACATCAATTTCACGAACAACAACGTCTTCTTCCTTCTCTACCCTCTCCTCCTCCTGCAGTGGAACGTGATGATGATGATCTTCCTCCATCATCTCAACCTCCGTACTCTCCACCTCCTTGTCAACTTTTGAATCAATCTCCATCTTAACAGCGCCATTGTAAACCTCAGGTTCAACCTTGGGATGGTCAGAGACTTTGTCGTGCTCACTCTTGCTCACAGACTCAGCTTGTGACGACGGCTCAGCTTTCTCCGAAGCGGTTGGTTCGGGTTTGGGTTTGGGTTTGGACTTTCCGGCGCGGCCAGGAGCAAACCTCCGGGCTTTGGTGACCTCTTTTGGTTTGTCTTCGTCATCAAAGTCCATTCCTTTTTGTCTATTCCTGTCAAGATTCCGACCAAACTCAAAACGTTATTACAAAGCTCGATATTTGGGGAAAGATTGAAACTTTCTAGCATCACTAACGAAACCCAGTATTCATAAATCCTAATCGATGAATCTTGAGCTGAAACTAATCTTAAGAGAAGGGGAAGAAAGAACCTGGAGATCAACTAGGAGAGGGAAGGAGGAAGAGGACGTCTTGTGGCTCCTCCGAGCAAAAGGAATCGGTGAGAGGTGGCGTTATAGGTTTGCAGAGAACAGGGAGAAACTAAAAAAAAAACTTGGCGTGGGGAGGTTCGAAACGGTGACTTGTAGGACAGCAGAAAGAAGCGAATTTATCCAATTGTGCTGCGGACAACTTTAGGGTTTTCTTGAAAATTAAAATTATAAAGGAATTGTAAGGGAATCACATCTGTATATTGAGTGTATTTTAACAATTAAAATAAATTACAAAAAAATGTAAATACACTAGGTAGTTTCTGTGTCTTGCAGAAATCTCATTTTGTCCACTATATTTTAAAATGCGATCCTTATTCATATTCAATCTGCAAATCAAATGTGCGGTTGACAGGAATTTCAATATATATATGAGGTTATTTGTGAAATAACCAAAAAAATAGTTTTTTAGCGAGAGGGTAAAAATATAGGAAGAGAATGGTATTTGGTTAGTTTGTTAATTTTGATTTTTTGAGTTATTGGGTGCAATTTATGTATAAATTATCCCACAATGTGATATTTATTTGGTTAATAGCCAATGTTGAATGCATTGCATACCCAGAAACAAAACACATCACGCTCTCTTTACGCTCTAGTACTCTACTAGTTAGTATTAAGAATCATAATTAACTCTCAATTAGAGAAAGAAAGAGGGCTATTATATTGTTTTCACCTTTTAGAGAACATCTGCATATGTTACTTTGTCCAAATACTAAACAGTTTTTAAAATTTTGTTTTTTCCTCTTATAAAATTTTCTGAACGAAAAAAAAAATTCAGAATAATTCAACAAAATTTACATAATCGGATTTTGCGGCATCCAGAAAGTTGGAAACAAAATTATGACATTTATAGATAGGTATATATTTATATATTCGTTTGAGAATGAGAACGTTAGAAAATGCTAGTGAAACAATCAAGGCATAATCAGTTTCCTCTGTTCAAATCATATGAGAGAGGATATATACGAAACAAATACTGGGGGATCATAAGTAAATAGTAGACTATGAGATAAGTAAAGAGTAGACCGTGTATCTCATCCTAAGTAAGGATCGCAGTGACTGGCAATTAAGTTCGGCTAACCTAACAGAAAATTTATCCAGATTAAAACTTGAGTAGTGAGTGTGCAAACATCCAAAAGCATAGTTTATTCTACGCCTAAAATTCCATATAGTAAATTTGACAAATATGTAGTATCAACAATAGACAATGATCATTAGTGCATATAATTGATGACCAAAGCAGTAATAATGAGAGTGTGGGACAAACACACAAAAAAAAAAGCCTCTGAAGCGTGAAACACGTGCGGTCATATATGATATATGGGACCAAGATATCAAACAATTCTTAACTTTCTCGTCCTCCCAAAATAAACAAGAAAAAGAATAGTAGATCCAATATTAGTGACAGGAAAATGGTAACAGTTTTTGCAATTAAAACATTAAGAAACACAGCTCGAAATGTTTTAAAATAATACTTTGATACAAAGACGGTGAACGCATTCAATTGCAGCGTAATTTTCCTACCCAACAGATTTTCCGATGTGTCTAATCTAATGTACTACTAGTTATAACTTATACTACTTCCGTTTCATAATATTAAGTGTCATTGAAAATTTTTTGCATTACAAAATAAGTGTCGTTTTCAGTTTTCAATCCAAAATTTATTAGTTTTATTATATAATTTATCTTTTTATTGGTTAAAACATGGTTAGGTGTATAGATAACTGTGTTTTTATATAGGAAATACGTAAAATTAATTGTTTTTTAATCCGTGTGGACAGCAACTATATATAAAAATAAAATATAGAAATATATTTCATCTACATATATGTGCAATCTGTATATAAATTTAGTGCGATGTTTTTCCTCTTCTATAGAATTTGTTTTTCGAACTGTTATCGTGTGTATCCAGAATTTTTTCAGAGCGTATCAAAGTGGATAGCATAGCATATAAAACGATTCGTTGATTCTTTTTCTCGGGTCCTACGGAACTTACGAGTTAAGATATTTTGTCGACTAATATACAAATTAAACACAGAAAATTATTAAAGGAATGACCGCTAAGTCATGACCACTTGTCAAAATAATATAACACATCATTTCCAAAATCACTTATATTAAATTAGTGGGTGTTCCGGTGGCCGGAGGTGAACCTATCTTACCTGAGCTCCGGTTGGAACATGAGACTGTTGTCGTTGTCGGGTAATTTCTCAATCATCGATGATCTCTTGTGGAGTTTGATCTCGGTCGTTGAATCTATGGCTATTGTTGCTACGCTATGTTGCTACTTCTTGTTTTGTGGCTGTACCCTCTAATCTTATTATTCCTTTTTCGCATTTTTCTAAATTTTGTTGCGAATTTAGTTACCAAATGAAATCTCTGTAAATGTAATAAACAATGAATTTCGTGACAGTTTCTCAACGTTTCGAATATGAAAAGAAAATGAAAGGCATTTCTTAAACCAACAAAATATCAATTTGGTTTTGCTGTGAGATTGTTTTAGTACAATTTTCTTGTAAAATGTTTCTTTAGTAGTACTTAAACTAATGATCTAATAAGTACTATCTAGTACATATTCCACACTCTATAATGTCGATGTTACCAAGGAAAAGGATAGACAGTTCTTTTTAGCTTGGTCTGGCTTTGGTTTAGTTCGGTTTGACGTATTCTACCGATGTCCCATTGGTAAACCATATGGTATACACCATGTAAGTTTGAACTTCGGTTTGATTCATCATTTGTTTGATATATCTTAGCAATATATGGAGACATTGTATAGAATGAACGTAACAGAAACCAATTAAGCGCTAAATTCACTACAAGTGTGTTTTATGAAAAACAAAGTACAGATTTGAATGGTTGCTGCAACTACATAGCAATCATGTTAGCTTCTAAGAGAAAGTGCAGATTACCTACTTTCATTATAATAAGTAAGTCAAAGAGAGATATCTTTGTGGTACGCATAACTAACATTATGAAAGACTAAATTTATAATTTAAGGTCTCCCTCGTCAGGAGTTCTAGTGAGGTGTAATTAATTCCATTACGAGGGATTAAATTTATGGTTGACAAACAAATGTTAGAATCTTGCACGGGTTAGAATCAAAATTAAAAGTAAAGTTGTGATCAGCGTTGTTGGAACCAAACTAAGATCCAATTTTATTCAAAAAAATAAGAAGAACTCCTACAAAGAAAAAAAAAGAACATACCAATTTCATAATTCTAAACACCTTGAAGAAATTTTTATTTGACAAAAGGTTTCATAATCTTAAATCAAAAGTTTAACCTGAGTTCAATTTGGGCTTAAGCCCACATCAATAATATTTGAGTTTTGAGGCTATTTCGAAAAGTTGCTAGCCTATAGGCTATAGTGGTTTCCGAATACTAAAGATTTTGTATGTGTTCCAGTTCTACAAATAGTATGTATTTTTGTTTGACATACGACTCCAAATTTCATCGTTTGACATATGTATATGAGACTAAATCCATATCTTTTAACGAGAAAATAGTTATCGTTCGATATATAACACAACCAAGTTGGTGATGCAAGTTTGCAATCTACTCTATGCATAAACAACAACATGCTTCATATATCAGAATTGGACAACACACCTGGAATTCGGAAGAAATTTTGCAAATCATTCGAGCTCTCGGCTATACAATATGATATGTTCTAATGCTCAGTTCAAGAATTTATTTGAACGTTAAAGTTTTTATATATTAAAAACCGTTTTTTAATGAACGTTAAAGTTGGCTTTAAATAATAACCATAAAACACAATACAGGTTCTTACGGTATGCAACCTTCTACAACTGGGTTATATTTATATTTTATAAGTGGTGTGGTGTGATCTTTACCTGATTCTGTCTACTTTGTTGTCAGCAGGTGAGTGTGTCTATGTCTATGTGTCTTTTCCTGTCCTGATTTGATTTAGATGGTGATCTTACTAGAAACGTTTGCCTCGTTGTTCTTAGGATTGAAACTATCAAATATTATAGCAGAAGGGTTTTGTTTCTATCTTTTTCATATGCTTCATTAAGTAGTACGTACCTGAGGTGTTTTCTGATTGTTCTGTGCGGTTCTTGATTGGTTTTACGATGCAATTTGTGATCTTTGATCAAACCCAGAGGTGCAGAGGTTGATGTGAAGAAACTAAATAAGCGTCCAGCTCCTCCTCAGTTTGGAAGAAAGCTAAACGAAACTCAGAAGGCTTGCATAGCTCTATGTTTGTTTTCTAAGATTTGAGATATTGTACCATGAAAACACTTGTCTCTTGTGCCCTTCTCTTGTGCTAATTTCAATCTTCTTCTTTGCAGGTGAAGCTTGTGACAAGAAGGACATGTTGATCGAGGCTGAACGTTGCTTTGTCTTATTCATTGCTTTGTCTTATTGCTTGGTTTGTAAGTACAAGCTTATCATTTGATTTTGTGATTTGTATTTATATTTTTATGATTTGTATTTTTCAATCTCCAGAAAAGTGAAATTTAAGAACTCCAAAAAGATTCTCCCAATGGACCATGGAAAATTTAATTACACTAACAAGGGTTCTAAACTTCTAAAATCACAAAATTAACTATTAAATTACTCATTAGAACCTTTAATAGGTTCTAACCAATGGAGTTGCTCTTACAATCTTATCTATTCCTTCCGTTCCAGTTCCACTTAAACATACATATATATATATATATAAACATGTTTTAGAAACAAAAAAAAATTGTTTCACAAAGATAGATGATGTTTATGCTTTTTCCAAAAATAATTGAGTTTGTTAAATTACTATTAGTTAAAAGTTATTGAAAATTGATAATTACAAAAATGATGAATTTATAATAGTGATTTAATATGTATGACAACATTAAAAATCTATCTTTAAAAAAAATGGAGGTAGCACATATAGTATATTGCCATTACCACGATCTTTAGGTCACTATGTATTTCTCTAAACTGATCAATCTATTCATGACTGCACGTAAACCATTAACCACCCCTATGTCTATGTCATATATCTAAGAATTGAACAATCAGATTTCAATTTATTAATATCGTTAAATATTTCAAAATAAGAAAAGAACTAAACACATAACTTTCACTGACTTGGATAAGGTGTTATAAGAAAATAAAAATTTGATTGCAATCAGTAACATTATAAGCCAGTCATGAGTAAATAATAACTATAATTAAAAATATATTATGCTTAACCATAGTGATTGTGGCCAAGCCCACTTTGTTTTCTGCCTTGTACACGTACCACACGTACGTAGTGTACTTGAATACGCAATATACACGTATACGTATTTACAGTTGCTACCTACGTTTCCAGTGTATACAACAAAATATTTAAGTTTTCATTCTGATTTTTGATTCAATGAGTTAGCAAAATGATATTACAGAAGAAACCTCCTTATTAGAAAACATGTTTACCCGGAGATCTCTTGAAACTACATATGCTATATTTCCTCAGTTGATCATGATGTACGACCGGTCAACATTTCACACCTCATTTGCCAAATATTGTGCTTTTTGCCCAACTTCAAAATAAAAATGAAAAGAACATGTGGATTAGTTTGATAATACGTCTACTTTTTTCTTTTAAAGTCGTAACAAACACTTGATAAAAATGTTCAAATGCTAGTCTAAATTTGATAGCTATTACTTATTATTGCAGTATCACTTTATTTACCATTCAGCTTATTTTACTGTCAAGATCGAAAATACAAAATAGACCAATATATATGTGTGCAAGCAACCTTACGTACGGGAATGGGGCGATTAAAGAAGCGCATTAATTGTATTAACTCTCCATAATATAGAAAGCATGCTTTGTTTTGATATACTTAGTTGGTGATGGATTAGGGTGATGAGTAGCCTGTTAGAACTACTTGTGTTTCTATTTTTTAGTGATTAAAAGACAGCCCATTATGGACATTACTAACTCTATGCTTTTTGCATTTACTTTTATATTTAATGTCAGCCATACATCACTTGCGTAGCTATCGGCTTCCTGAAAAAGACCTAAAGCATATATGCACGCATATATAGCTCCATGCATCAACTTTATGAGTGATATATATATATATATATATAATGTGTGTATATATGTACATAACGGTGTGTGAGGGTTTAGGTTTGTGTTTGTTAATTAATGTCAAAGGATGGCTTATATAAAACAGATAAATCAAATATAAAGACATTAATATAATTACATGGCATAACAATTCACTTTTGTAATCTCTGTATGTAAATACTCGAAAAACTTATGCTAGATACAATACAGTTTGCTTGGTTATGGAAAAGGAGAATTGAATAAACATTGCTGCATATTGTAAATTATGGTCCATACGGCCATACCTACAACTACTTACTGGTCAAGGACGCATGTTGACACAAACAGTTGTTACTAATCCTGAAAATCTTTTTGAATTTTATTTGTTATGATTGAGGACTAACATAAAAGTCGCAACGAAGAAAACTATAAAAAAAAAAAGACTTTTGAGTTTAAGGCCAACGGAGATCTCTTTGACCTTTGTATAAAGATGAATATGAATTTACATTTACCTGCATACCAAAAATCTAACAGTTAACATCCATGTGACTAATTAGATATGAAGTATAGTTTTTCTTGTATTATATAAGCTATTTGTCATCATTGTTGAAATTATACTAGATGTTGTTGTAAACAAATCATGTGTCTAAATATATAAGTATGAAGGATAGTATATTAGTTATGAAACATGAGAAATGAGCATATATATGAACATTCTGATATGCATTTAACTATAGGAATGCATGATTATAAATGAATTAGGTATGTTTTGGAGCGTATCGATCTACATAATTCAACAAACCCGAAATAGCTTTATATATATATATACGACATGTAATACCCATCGGTTGGGGTAATAGAAATAAAACAAATTGTAAGATTTGAATAAAAGTGAGAGCAAAACAAGTTGATAGCATCATTACAAATGAAATGGTACTCTTCAAAAAAAAGTTACATCTATATCACATATGCTACAAACCTCTGTTCCTAGTAAGCATCGGTTATTTGTTTAATCGGGATTCCGAAAAAAACGATGCTAAATATTGATGAAGAAAAAACATTAAAAAACAAGCTAGCAATATCGGTTTATTTATCTAAACCGGCCAAAAACTCCTCATAAAACCTATCAACCGGGTCCAGCCAAAAAAAAAAAAACAATTTCCCTGGGGGAAAAAGTTGTTCATTTCTTATCATCCTCTTCATTGGTTTGGGTGTTAACAGTATCCTCTCTGATCTGCGAAGGAAGAATATCTTGGAGTAATCCATGATCTCTAACGGTAGAAGTAGAAGCTTGTGGCATATGATCATGATAACCAAACCCAGGGAATGATGATGACCCTGGATTGATGAAAGTGCCATCGGAGGAGCTTCTATTGATCATGCTTAGAGAAGTGTTGTACATGCTGTTGTAAGGTTGTACTTGTTGATGCTGAGTTAGCAAGTAGCGTGGCTGAGGGATAGAGAATGATGATGATGACGCAGTGGTTGCACCATGGTCAAGGATTGGTGACGCGAGCATTCCGATGTGTCCACGTGGCGTCATGGGGAA
>JABAYD010025338.1:0-17749 GCA_014822095.1 Diplotaxis tenuifolia | reverse complement strand
AGTCTGAAGAAAAAACAATATAAACAGCCAAATTACATCCCAAATACACTAAGTAGGCTTAAGTGGAGGCCCAAACGAATTATGGTGTATGCTTCTTCAAGATGGAGTTAATCTGAAAGTCATATAACAAAAGACATTACTGTGTATCCTCGCAAGTACAAATTTTGTCATTGGTATTAAGAGTTATCAGTATATTATTATTAGTCCAAATCAAATTTCGTAATCTGTGTTTGCTGTCTTCCTAAAAGTCAAAACAAAACAAAAGCAAGTTTCTTAACACACGTCAACGTTTGTAATTAAGAATGATCTAAAAAGTGATATAGCAAGATTAATGCGTATATCCCTCCCTAAGTTATTTAATTAGTTGATGTAATGTTTGGATAATGAACGGTTCAACATTAATGCACACCTCCTCTTCCCTTCTATTTGAACAAAGAGAAGAAGCACATACCATTTTGAATTAGGAGCAATCTCAGCCGTCGGATGAAGAAAAGGCCGCTCTTCCAAAAACGATCATAAAAATCCCAATCTTTCTCTCTGTTTGAGAAAATTTGAAATCAAAGAAGATGTCGACGAGGATGAGATCATCTACGTACCTGAAACCACCGCTTCCGAAATCGCCGATCCGTCTCCGATCACGATCACGCCAGGCATCCCTCCTCTCCAACGCTTCTTCGACACTGCAAACACCACCAGGTATGTTGTATTATTCACTTCATCAATCCTCTGTTACCTACCGATCAATAAAAATGGATGATGAATCAATCTTCCCCAAAACAAAAACTAGGTCTGGCGAAGCTGGGACGAAGGTTAAGCCATGGAGATATCGAACGGAAGCTCCCGATGGTGGAGACAGGGTTTGGTGAAGAAAAGGAAGATATGAAACTGGAAGATTTGGCTGCAGATTCGGCTCCTCCAGTGTTCGAGAGAGGGAGGTTTTACGAGGAGTATTCGGCCAGGAGGAACGATCGATTGAAGAGGAAGAACGGAGGAGAAGAAGGAACTAATTACTGTCTCGGAGTGGAGCCTGTGACCGCGAAGAGAAGAGGAACCATCAAGAAAACGACGACGGTTGAGACAACAGCAACGAAGCCGAGGTATTCTCTGAGGAGTATGACTAAGGAGAACAAGAAGCCTCCTCTTCCTGTGAATGTTGATGTAACTAGTGCGAAGATGAAAAGTGTTACTACTATGAGGACTAGGATGATCTGATGTTTGCTTTTTGTATTGTTGTTGTGTGGATTTCGATGTAAAAATCCATCAAGCTTGTTTGTTTTTTTGTTTTCTCAGTATAAAGCTTACTATTTTTGGTTATATTCGTTCATCACTGATATCTATGGAATTTGAGTATATAAGTGTGAGAGCGCATCATTTACACATCCATCCATCATCCTAGTTGAAATGAATTTAGGACCTTATCCTGGTTTCAACAGGACTGATCAAGCATATTGCTTTCCCCACAACTATCACAAGTAGTCTAATATGTTAGTGTCCTGTTTTTTTTTTTTTTTATTGAATAATAACTCAACACATAGACTCTACAAGATGGCGGCATACACCAGCAGGGAACAATAGTGAATGTACAAATCTAATGGGACAAATAGGATTCAAACGATTTGCTGCAGAACCACTAGACTGAGTCTTTTATGGGGTGGGGGTGGGGGTGTGGCGAACTGAATCCAGTAAAAATCAGTTTTGTTTCTGTTACACAGTTTTATTAATTGAAATGCCTAATAGGAATATCTCATAGAAAAAAGGGGATTTGATAAGATATCCGCAAAATTAAATTAACACCAAAGTTTCAATAGTTTTTGGTCTCTGTAGCAGGAGCTAAAGTGATCCTGGTACAAAAGAAAAGAAGCATTGAAAAGTAACCACCATTATAGAGACTTAATCATCCTCATTAACTTCAAGCTTCTTCAATTTCGATCCCAACTCATCATTCCCTTCACCTTCCTTCTCTTCATCTTCTTCCTCATCCTCATCTTCCTCTTCTTCTCCATCAGGATCATTATCGTCCAATGATCCAAGTACCTCTGGTGTCTTCTTCAATATCTCTTTTACTTCCTCAACCCCTTCCTCTGATATGATATTCCCGTCGATGTTCAACAGCTTGAAACCTTCTTTCTTAACAACAACCTGAGCCAAGGCCCGTGCTCCCGCTCTTCTTACATAGTTAATGCTCATATCTATGTATTGCAATTTCAAATGACCCTCTTCCACACTCTTTGCAATCTGGACACATCCCTCATCTTTCAGCTCATTCTCAGACAAATTCAACCTGTTCAGTTCCTGTTTCGCCGCAACACAAGCCGCTATAGCTGAAGCTGCTTCAACTGTTATGTCATTTCCCGCCATTTCAAGAACTTCAATGGGCGAACCAGACTCCTTGAGAGCGTTGACTATGGCTATAGCACCTTCGTCCTCTAGGTTTAGATAACTCAAATAAACCTCAGTCAGACGATTGATCCATGAAAGCGTCTTACTCAGCGGAACTCCAGCTTCTGGGCCAAACATATTATCCCTCAGATCAAGTTTCTCCAGACGACCACAACGCTCAAGTGCTTCAGACAAAGCAATACCACCTTGTGACCCCACTCTTGTTGAAGAACACCTGAAACTCTCAAGCAGTGGAGAACGCTTCACAACCTCTGCAATCGCAACCGCTCCTTCATCTCCAGTCATGTTGTTATGAAAATGCAAAACCTTCAGCTTCTCTGTTGAAGGAATCAACTCAGAGACAGCTTGTGCAGCTTCTTTAGAGATACCATCATTCATCAGATACAACTCTTCCAAAGAGCTCAGAGATTTCAAGAGCGTCCCAAACGCTCTAACACCTTTCTCACCCAAGGCATTGTCTGATAAATTGAGTGACGAGAGAACACTCCCTTCCAACGCATCAGAGAAGATGCTCATAACCTCAAGAGCTTCAACCTCAGGTCTCCCAGCGACAAAATCAGACAAGTCAACAACCTTAAGCTGATCCTTCAAAGAGGCTAAGATCGGTTCAGCGACACGTGCAGCTCCTAAACCGAAACTCCTGTTACTAAAACATATCTTAGTGTAACCATTCCCATCTTCCTTCAACGGTTTGAGAAGCTCCTCAGCCTCTTCAGCTTCAATAAAAGCTCTTTTATCTTTAGAGATATCGAAAACAGTTTCTCGAGGAGGAGCAGAGACTTCTTCAGAAACTGTAGCAGCCTTAGCAACAACGGGGCCTTTCTTGAGAACTTCCAAGATCAGTTTACTGCATTCTCTGGCGTATAGCTGAACAGCTGAGCCGCCGTCACCGTCAGGCTCTCTCTCGAACTGTTGGTTTGCGGTGGAGAAGGCGATGTCTTCGATCCTCTTGGCGTTCTCCATGGCTTGGTCTTTGGTTAGGGTTCCGAACTTGTCGGTGAAAATGGTTTTGGAGGAGAGGTTGTTGGTCATGCGCTCGATGAGAGCTTGTCTTGTGGGTAAACTCGGTGGCCAGAGTTTGATGGAGAATGTGTGGGGACGGGAATCAAGTGTCTCAGCCATAATCACAAATCTAGAGTTTGATATCACTGCAATAACAGATACAATCAGGGGAGAATTAAACAAAGACTAAAATTTTGAGACGAACGGAATAATTTCTTTTCAATAAAAATCACAATTTAGCAAGCAGGACGACTTTGAATGAAGAATCATGAGAGTGAATCTAATAATCAATAAATCACAAGATGATGATGGCATAAAGCTATTAAAGAGGAGGCTAAAATCATATTGCCTAGTGGATAGTTTCTAGAAGACGGATCTAAGCTGGAATCAACTCGGATCTGAAAAAAGTTTATGTATGCGATGAGATTAAAGCGGAAGAGTACCTGAGAGATTGGGAAGGGATGAATCTCGAAGGTCTGTCTGGCTGCGAAATGAATAGTGCTGCTAGGGTTTTTGTTATTGGATATCTCACAAATAAATAAATAGGTTTCACCGGAGCACTTTAAATTAAATCTCCCTCCAGTTGAATCGAAGTGTGTAGAACATAAAAGCATTCAGACAACGAAATAGAAAGTAATAAAATAAAATAAAATAAAAAAAGTAAGTCATGAGTCATGACCAAATACAATTATCACCAAACAGGCCAAGAAAAATCACTTTGCTACTTTGATTTTCTTGTTGCAAAGAGAACATCTTTGATGCTTTTTTTTTTTGGTAACTGATGTTTGAAGTAAAGTTTGTAGATATTTTCTCAAGGTATATATCCCAAATCTTTATTTTTCTGCACCTCTCTTTAAATCTAAATTATATCTCCATAGGAAAGTTGCTCAACGTGAGCTAGTAGCTCATACATCCAATATATTAGTGTAGCAATTACTTAGTTTTCCAGTAACCACATGTCACACCCATTTTTCTATTCTTTATATATGCATATTTCAGTTCCTCAAATAACCTTTAAAAATTCGAATCTGAACAAATATTATTCATTTTCCTCATTTTTGTGTATATTTACTTCTAACACAGTTCCTTGTACCGTAGATCTTGAATTGAATTGACTTGTGGACGTTTCACCATAATGGTGTTTTAGATACAAAGTAGCGATCTCTTTAAAGACCTGATTGTGATCAGAAGAGAATTTGATACAATACAAAATGAACCAAACAAACGCACAACAACAAATTTACTAAAAACGACTCAGGATAAGGACAGGGACCATAAAAGACCTCTTCTAATAGCGAGCTTTCTCTCTCTATAATTGTCTACTTACCTGTCTAGTTAGGTGCCAATCTTCTTCTTCCACATTCTTCTACAGCCTCAGGCCTTGCAGGTTTGTCGTAGACTTTGTTAGAGCTCTACAAAAGTACTCTCTTATCTCTGGTATTGTTCTCTCCACCAACTCCTTGTGCCTGCCATTTTTTTCATTCACTATGTTTCAGATAAATGCCAAATAGAGAGAGATGGAGCTTAAAAAAGCATTACCCATGCATTGTGCTCAGTTTGTCGAAATGTTCCAGGATGAACAGGATACAAGCTTGCCTCAGCGACATTGCGTGGAATGCTTCTGAGAGATCGTACATGCCTCCTATGTTTTCCAATGTTATATCCTTTTCGTTCATACGAAATTGTGTTAAGCTTTCGATAATTATTATGCAAACCACCTCATTTGAAATTGCAATTATTCTGGCTCACCTGAGCAATTGTGTATTCACAGAGCCGCTTTAGCCCCTCCAAGAGATACTGATCCGCTGCTCTCAGAAGATCTTGTGATATCTCAATTGTTACGTCGACAGATCCAGTGTATATAAACCTGAGCATCACATCCAAGCGAGAGTCAGTTACATGTATAATTAAGATTTCTCACAGTCTAGACGCTGGTACCTCATCATTAACTCAAAAACCTCCCATTTGATGTTAGGAATCTCAATATCTCTAGCGTCTTTTTCCTGTGATATAAACGAAACACAAACTGAATGAGATAATTCATTTGCACACAAGACACATAACTATCCATTTATTCCTTTGACAGAGAAGCAGAGCAGCCTAAACACATAGGTCACAGTCATCATAGCTAGTAAATGATCCTCCTCAAGAACATATTGAAAAGGATTGGTCACCCAAAAAGAAAGTTAACTTACTCTGTAACCACCATCAAACATTGCGCGAAATGCATCTGAAGATGCCAGCAGACAAATTCTGTGTGCGTAGAATCTCCTTCCTGCAGTATGATTTTTCTGGTTTACATATGGAGTTTGGAGCTAACAAGACTGCTGCAACTTCCTGATTAATATGATTACCTTCGACTAGAAAAGTTACATCAGACAGCGTAGCATTATTTACATATTGCTCGCCTAGATAAACCTGTCATAACAAAACAAACAGAACATTGCAATGAAACTTCCACAGCTTATATATACTGGAGAACTGAAGCACGAAGGAAACTCACCCTTTGTGTTGGAGAAGGTGGAGCGGCATCAACTGGAGAGAGTGCCATAGATTTATTTGCTAATTTGTACAATGCTGCAGCACCATCAAGTTGCTGCTTAGTGTTCGAAGAACCAAGAAGACCAAGTAGCAACTCCAACCCTGTCAAAAGACAACTCGACATAAAACTTTTGGCACAACGAACATCTTAACAGAAATGTATAACAAGTCAAAAGTCTAAACAAAATGAATTCAAAAAGTTGTCACGTGCCATTTTCATCTATGAATATGGTTCTCTGATCTTCTGGTAAACAGAGATGAGCAAGAGCGAGAGCAACCCGTCTTTGGATAGACTTCTCAGAAATGCGCATTAGGTACAACAGATGTCTAAGAACCTACAAAGGAAAATTAAAGAACAAACGTCTCAACAGTTGACTAGAGAAATGCCTAACTCGACAGAGCTAGACCAGGATATAGCAGTTTCATCACAAACCGTGCATGTGTATGTTTTAGTCACCAGATATGGAATGAACAAATTTAAAGACGGGCAAAATTTCACTTACTCTTCCATGAATCTTCTCCTCCAATCTCTTCAGTGTTTTGGAGACGCAATCTTTAGTTGCCTAAAAACAGTGTATATTTATAAACATCCAAAGAGTAAAACAAATACTATTAAAGCTGCTAAGAATCTTCAGTATCTAGCCGATAAAAGGAATACGACGATATGATTCTGGAGAGTAGACAAAGGGTAACAACGCTATACATACCTGAACTATAAACTCTCCATCCTGTAGCTTCTGGATACCTCCCACCCTGATAAAATCCGACACATTATCCTAAGGGACAAAAAATGGATCAATAACCCATTTAATGAGGTTTAGATAAACTTTTGTATCATGATTAATGCATACGGAAGGCAGCGTACAACACACCTCATTATCAGCAAGGCCATAGAGAGCAAATGCAGCATTGTGTTGCAGGGATCCATTTCTAGAATCGAGAAGCTTCAGTAAAGGTCCTAAACCACCACTGTGGGCAATACCAGCTTGATTGTGAGAATCCTGCGAGAAAGGGTATGCTAGAAATTAAAAGACATATCGGTAATGTTATTTAAGATCACTCAAATGGTTACAAGTCTAAAAAGCGAAGCTGCACGTTTACAAAACCAAATAGGGATGCCTCAACTTTTATAAACTGAAAATAACAAATGTTTGAAACAAGAACCTGCGCCAATCTACCCAGTGCAAAGGCCGACATTTCTTTCAACTGAACGTCAGGTGACTGAAGCATCTCAATCAAAGGACGGACAGCACCCCTTTGCACAATGTGCACCTGAAGAATGAAAACACACATATAAATCAGGGAAAATGATGGATAGCAACAAATAACTTACGCCTAGTATAACCAAAGAGAAAGTGTTTACACTTTGTGGAATGGCAAACGAACTGAGGAAAGAAAACCCGGGATGAAATAGTACCTTACAATCAGAATCAGTCGAGGCAAACTGTCCAAGTAATAAAGCTGCCTCTCTTTGGCTCTCAGGGCAGCATGAACTGAAATAGACAAATTTTAAGAAATGAGAAGAATTAACAAGTCAACAGGAACAACTCTATGTAAATCGAAATGGGGAGGTTTCCACATACCTGAGAAGACCAATGACAGGTTGCAAGGCCCCAGCAGAAAGAACCTCTTTTTTAATGTTTGGAGACGAATGTACAAGATTGCCTATAACTCCAACCTAAAAGCGTGACTCAACTGGTTATTCCAGAGTCGATCTCATGTAGATGTTTAAGTAGCAACTAGCAAAACAGTTGATCATGAAAACTCTCGACCCAGTAAAAGATTCCTAACCGCTTCATAATGTATAGCAGCATCTTCTGATCCTAACATCAGAATGAGCGTGGGAAGAGCATTGCATTCGACAATCTGCACAAAAAAAAAGAATCATGCTCACCAAAATCAAAGTATAATCTTTAAGATAGAAATAGTTACCTGGTTCTTGTTGTCATCGTTTTTAAACGCAAGGGTTCTCAATGCCCCTGCTGCTGCTCGCTGAACCTTAGAATCAGAAAATTCAAGCAAATCCACCAGAGGTGGAATACCGCCTTCGAGCCTGCTTGTCAAGAACTGTAAGCCATGAGGATATTTGCACTAAAAAAAAAAGAGGAAATCAACTAAAGAAGCTGACCTAACACGGGTCTTGATGCTGCTGTTTTCATGAGCAAGATTGGTGATGGCATCAGCCGCTCTTCTGATAACACTATTCACAGCTCGGGAAGTAGAACCATCTTTGCTTCTCTTCAACAGATTCACAAGATGAGGTAAAGCACCCTTGTCCACTATCAGCTTCTGATACTCTGGCTGTAAACAGTCAATTCCACAACGAGATCACAAACCACTATACATAATAAAAATCTCCTCGGTATATAAAATCTCAAGTACATGAGGATCAAAACCTTAATCGCAAGTAGACCAAGCGCAAAAGCGCTTCCCTTCTCAACCTCGTGTTCAAACGGCTTCTGAGCCAAGTCTCCGTCGCTGTACGGCGGCGCCTGTAGATGCGTCATAAGAGCTGAAACAGCTCCTCCGTCTACAATCACGTTCACTAAATCCTCTGCTTAACAAACGGTGGTTACTACTAAGTCATGGATCAAAAAAATACATGAAGAAAACCGCAGAAAAAAATGAAGCTGGTCTTCACCGTTTTTAGCGAGCTCGGCCAGGACTTGAGTGGCGCGTTTCGCGGCAGCGCGATCGGATTCTTGCCAGGAGAAGGCGGAGTTTAGAACGGAGACTTGAGTAGCGATTTCGTTGAGAATCGCATCGCCGCCGCCGTCGGTGGTTGAGGTGGAGATCTCTCGGTCTTCTGAGGCGGCTGCTCCTTCCTCTAGCTTTCTCTTCTGTCCTTTCCGCTCAGGGAAGCTTCGGCCTTCTCGTCTCTCCGGTTGTTGCTCCATCGTTCACAGGTTACACAAGACGATGCGAGGAGAGGAGGAGATCAGAGAAGAGGAGCGTTTTGAAATCAATCCAGACAGAAAAAGATATCAGGGGTAGTTTTGGTATTTACAAAAAACGACTTTATTTTTATTTTTTTAGTTTTGTTTTTTCAGGGAAAATAAGTTTCAAATTCGTTTAAAGAAATTTATCTACATTTTCTTTTATTTTTTTGACAAAATAAATTTATCTACATTTTATCGTTGAGAAATTTTAAAGAATAAACCTAAAGAAATATTTGTTACCAATATAGATTTTAAAAATAAAAATAACCAAATAAATTTAAATATTTTATAAAAGTATAAATAAATATATACTTATACCTTTTAAATTAACTAATTATAGATTTTTTTTTGTTTAGAGTTAGGAGTAGGGTTTAGCCATTTTAGTCATTTTAGTCTTGAGATTTAGTTTGTAATAAAAACTTTAAAAATGTATATTTGATAAAATTGACCGTTTATTGTTTGTTTTCTCTATTTCGAAATGTTTTTTTTTGCGACATATTGCTAATTTTATGCTCCTCGAAGGAGTCGAGGTTTTGCATTTTTGATAAAAAAAATTCGTTTTTCTTTAACATGGTCTAGTCATTACCATTTTTTTGATATATATAAAAAGAAACCAAGTAAGTAGGCTTTTGGACTTTTGGTGGTCTGCCACAAAGGAGACGTGTTTAAAAGTGTGAATAAAATATCAAAGATGATATGTGATAGAAGAAAGAAGCATTTCTTTAATTTAAATAAATTAAAAGATAAGATGAAACATTTCTTTATAGATTGGCGACCACATGGAAATGAAAACTTCGGAGGCACGAGCACGCTTTTCGAACTTTGATGAAACAGAGGGCAAAAACCAAAGTTAGAAAAGAGATACTAATAAAGGAATGTTAAGAGTATTCATAGCTCATTATGAAATGTGGAACTCGATAACATATATCTTTCCGTTTTTTTCTCTCAATGCCATCATGCAAAAGTATCTTCATTTTTGTTGTTAGTCTAGTTATATGAGATCAAGATAACTTATTATAGGTCAGGTCTAAAGTCGGCAAATATAAAGATTAGTTCGGTCAATGTATAGTGAGTGATGCTAGCTGGTGTCTATACACATGTTACTTGCAATTTTTGTTTCCATGTCACACAATTTTTTATATATAGAAATTAAATATATGCCAGCCACACTAATATCTTTATCTAACTCATAAAAGCATACCTATTCCCAATTGCGGAGCTACTTGAGGTTAGGTATAAACTTGCATGTTATTTAAATTCAGGAGTGATAGTTTTAGAGATGTTTTGGTTCCAAACTTCTCAAATGACCCCAATGCCTTGTTTTCAAACTTCCCAAATGACCTAGTGTCTTGTGTGTTCAGACTTCTCAAGTCACCTCGGTGTATTGTATTCAAACTCTGAATCATGTTTCCGCAATTTTTTCTGTATTTTTCTTTCCATTTTCCATAGAGGCCTTTTCCACATACTTTCCTCTCATTTTTTTCGGCGCGGACATCAACATTGCGGAATCAATGCTGTATACATGCATGATAAGACAACTTTGCATCAATCCTTAACCATATGTGTTTATAATCTTAAGCATACCATTTATTCATCGTTATACTATTTATATTGATAGACGTGCATATCGCTGCTATGTTTCTTTACTCATAAAAGAGACCATTGACATTGTTGTATATGTTTGTTTCTTGTGTTATGGATTCTTATAGATAACCTTCTTTAGAAACCAGTACTTGATTGTAGATAAGTCACAAAACCACAGAAAACAAGTTCTGTTTTTTTTCCTGTGCCATAATATGATTCAAGGTTTGAGATGATTTTTTTGGTAGCCTGTGTGAAATTTACATAACAGACTACTGTTTCAATGATCCAATGATAAGACACTACACATACTCATTTATATATTTTGTGGCCATCCATCCTTTGTTTTTTTTTTTAGTTTCAACAAATAACATAAAAATTTGACAGAAATTCAAACAAGGGTTCAAATTAAAAGCTAAAATACAGAAAGCCCAAAATTTCTACCCACAAAGGAAACCTAATCACAGAAGATAATAGGCTTAACCGGCCTCGGAATTAATAAACCATTTCGTCTCCAAAGATCTACACGGCCTTGAAATACTCTTCGTCATCTCCTTGCACTGTTTCGAAATACTCTTCGTCGTCTCTTTGGATGGTCTCGCAATACTCTATATTAATGGTATATTTAATGATTTAATGAAGAAAAAATAAAAATTAATAATTGAATTTGATGCATATTTTAAAATTATAAGTTTTAATCTTTTAATATATTTAAACTTTTAAAGTTTTAATTTATTTATATATTTTAAAAAATTATTTTTTTTTTAATTTTTTTTGCTTATTTTTTATTTATTTTATTATTTTATATTTGTGCAATTTTCAATCGTTCCACGTGCACATGCTATTAGACAGGCCCTAAAGACAACGCATAGATCAAGACACACAGAGTTGATACACAACTTAGCACCCATGATATCATTACAAAGTTTTGGGTCAAAGTCTCAATTGGCTTAAGGCCAAAATCATTCATCTTATTTTCAATAATAATAATATTAAATAATTTAATATAGGCTAACAGATAAAAAATGGGTTTATGTTATTTCATAGTTTGAAATTATTTTTTGAAAAAAATATTAAAAGTTTTAATTGAAAGCCATATATGTTTTGTTATTAACAAAACTACTTTCTACAGAAAAAGTTATCAACATTAATTGAAAACATAAGTTAAAGCTCATAACAACAAATGAGAATATAAATGGAGGTTTGGTTATTAAAAAGTATATTTTCCTGTGCCTATTATCATTTTGTTTGTGTCACAAACTATAAATTTGGAACCCTAATATTAACTGATATGAGAAGAGGTCTGAGGCCAATGCCTCAAAATCAAAAGGATAGGCACACCTCTGCTTGTGTGTTCAGACTTCCTAAGTTACCTCATTGTCTTGTGTTCAAACTTTGAATCATGTTTCCGCAAGTTTTTCTGTATTTTTCTTCCCATTTTCCTTGGTCTTTTCTACATACTCTCGTCTCTTTTTCTTTCTTCTGCGCAGGAGTATCAATATTCAGGTCATCAACATTGTGGAATCAATGTTGTATACATGCATGGCAAGAGAATTTTTGCATCAATCCTTAGCCATATGTATTTATACTCTTAAGCATACTATTTATTCGTCATTATACTATTTATATTGATCCACATGCCTATTGTTGCTATGCTTCTTTACTCTCAAAAGAGACCATTGACATTGTTGTATACAGTGGCGGAGGTATCTTGTACTGGTCCATTGATCCACATGGAATTTTGAAAAACAATGTTATTATAGTTAAAATTTTCAGATTAACCCCATCCAAATTGTAAATTGACCCCATTAAATTTTAATTCAACTAAAATCCATAATCTAATAGCTATATTAGACATGAAAAATTGTATGACCCATGTAAATAGGTTTTCTGCCTCTGGTTGTATATGCCGGTTTCATGTGTTACTGATTCTTGCAAAACAACAATCTAGTGGACCAAATCCTAAATAACCTTCTTTAGAAAACCAGTACTTGATTTTAGATAATATGATTAGAGGTTTGTGATTTGTTTGGTAGCTTGTGTGTAAATTTACATAACAAACTACTATTTCATTCTTACAACGATTGGAGAAATACTGATCCAATGGCAAGACACTACACATACTTATTTACATGTCTTGTGTCCATCCATCCTTTGTTCCGTTTCTGTATTGTTGTGTAATGAAAGAAGACAGCGTGGCATAGCAAATAATTGAAGTCAGATTTCATATATGGTCTAACAAGATTGGATATTATGAAATTTGATGTTTAGGGATTAGTTTGATTTTGGGTTATAAAATGTTAGGCTAGAGTTGAAGCCTTGTAGAAGTGGACCCTTTCCAACAAAAATTGAGCAGAGTCACTTGGTGGATTTTTGCTCAGAGAAAGAGGATCTAAACACAACATCTGAAACTTGCATGTGCACATAACTGTACTATCTGCTTTCTTGTTTCTTTCCTTATCTTTGGCATTTAACTCTTTTGTCTCTTCTCACTTTTTCTCAGATCTTAAGAACGTCAAGGGTTCAGAGGAGGGGTTCACACAGTTTTCCAGAAAAAAAAAAATATTAAAATAAAAAATAGTGATGAATCAGGCCCGGATTGGTCGAAGTTTTTTTTTTATAAAAAAATCAAAAAAAAAATTAATAATAAAAAATTAAAAAATGAACCTCAAGAAAGGTTTATTGATGTGCATGGTCTTAACCATCTTAATAAAAGTAAAACAAAGATTTGATCTAACCCAATAAAAACTTTGGCTTAGAACCAGACAGAAACACAAAAAGAAAAAAGGACTTTGAAAATCTACAAAGACAATGAGATGAAAAGCATAAAAATGGGTGTATTCGATGATCAATCTCTTATTATGTTTTCGGGTATGAAAATGTCTTCACATTTATACACTGTCACACCTCAGATCTCAATCACAAAAGCTCAACAAAAACACACAATACATCTAATCACAAAAGCTAGACAATACAAAAGGAAAATAGAAAAAACGATGTCGTTCAGTCATCAAGTTCGTTTCTCTACCCTGTTTCTGTGAAGCCTTAGAGGAAACAGAGGAGGCTTAGAAGGAGTACAAACAGGAACATGAATCATCGGTCTTATCCTCATAGTCACAGATCTCGTCCTCTCTAACCCTTTCTTACCTTTCTTCTCGCTCTCCTCCTTCACCGCATCTCCAATAGAACTCGAAGAAGACGAAGTCGAGCTTGAAGATGACGACGGAGAGAGAGACGATGCCTTCGTTGACGAAGCCGTCGTGGTCGCCGTCTTGTTGGTCCTCTGTTTCTTCAACCGCAAAAGCTCTTTCCATAGAACAGTGCAGTTCGGTGGACGAGGAGATGGATCGTCATCAAGAAACCAGCTTCCTCTGTTGTTGTTGTTGTTGCTACTATTCTCCTGCTCCTTGCTGTTGTTGTTGTTGTTGTTAACAGTCTCCTCTTTAACCACTTTACGATCTTCTTCTTCTTCTTCGTCAACGACTACTTTTGTTTTCAAGGATACGTTTTGAAGCTTCTCTGAGTGTTTGACTTGCCAGAAAGGAAGCAACTTTCCTTCGGAGAAGAGCTCGTCGGCGGCGGTGAGCTTTGTTTGTGTGTTCGACAGAAACTCAAAGTCTCCGGCTTTCACTTGTTCCTCTTTTCCTCGTAAGAGATTCTCAGGGTTGATGCAGATGTAGTCTCCCTCGCTGTCTGATGATGACAAGTCCGCGGAGAAGGAAATGCGAGGTCCCTCCGTCGTGAACACCATCGTAGCCTCCGCCATTGTCTCCGTTTCCGCTAATACCATGATCGTACAGTGTGTAGTTATGAAGTGACAGACAAAGCAAGTGACTTTGAGATAGATAGAGAGAGAGAGAGAGAAGTGTAGATTCAAAAAGTAATGATGAGTATAATATATACAAAAATAAATGAGATATGTAATGAGGTAAGACCACATGGACACGTTGAGATGGAAACAGAAGAGGCAGACAAGTTACAGAGCTGTAAGAAGATGGAGATTAGATGATTTGAACATGCAAATCGCATTTTTAAATATCGACCGGAAGATGCATTGAATTATCATAATTACTTCATTATTTATATTTAGTAATCCATGATTTGATCTAGTTATATTATCAGAGGTCTATGTTTTAAAAAAAATGGTCGATGTGGATTTATTAGAGGGAAATGAGTTTGACTGAAGGAAAATTTGGAGAGATATAATTGAACAGTACCCACATGTCCTCACATGAGCTTCTTGCCATGTGAAAACAAGTACAACTCAATACACGAGATTACTTAATATTATTATTTGTGTTCTTGATACATACATAGTTTTACCGTTAGGTCAAGTCTTTATATGTATATACAGTAAAAAAACAAAGAAGTACTAGCATTGAAATGAATATTAACTTTGGAGGAACGTTGAGCGGGTTTCTTGGTGTTGGACCACTTGTTTCAGTTATGGTGCAGCTTGTTGTAGTTGTTGTTATCATTGCCAAAATAATTACTAAGTTACTATTATCGTTAGCTTTCAAGTGATTTAATTACACCTTTTTATAAGTAGAATACAATGTGTTCTTTTTGTTAGCTTTTTATTTTTGTTTTAATTTGTCTACAATAGTTCAAGTATTAAATTTTGTCGTTGAGAGGAGTGATAGAGAGAGACAGCGATGTTACCAAAAAAAAAATATATATTACTAAACACATGTAACTGTTTATCATTAACTGTCCATTTCCATGCAACGCAAAATACAAAATGGTCCAGCCTACCTCATAGTATCTTTCAATACTGCTTGTTTCAACTAATCAGGACAGTAACAACCCTAACTATATACTGTCTGGCTCGTTGTTACATCAAAAATTAACACAAACAGTTAGTAATATATACTTTGAGACCAGTTAACCGATGTTTTTTTTTTCAAAAAAAAAGAGTTAGCCGAGTTTAAATTACAAATTTACAAACCATACTTGTTTGGACATATATACGGTGCGGTATTTATAGAATTGCTAGGTAAAATCATGTAGACAATAGTTTGAATATAACATGAGAAGTTTGTTTCCGTCCACTTTGTTTGCAACTTCAACCCAAGTTAAAAAGAAACTGAACCGATTCAAACCAAACAAAATCCAACGGTACTAATTTTGGTTCGAGTTCATCTTATAATTATATCAGAGGTGAATTAACCAAACTTAATCCGAATGAGAAGAAAACCCAAAATATAAAATCCACCTTAATACATAAGAAACAAGAATCTAGCTGTTGAAGGAAGAGTTGTAACAAAGATGTCCTCCAAAAACAAAACAATTGAATTTCACTGTGCTTGTATTGAATTCATATAAACACCACGATGGTCAAGACAAAAATGAGAGACCCCAATAATCAAAAGAACACATTATTGGCTGAATGATTAACACACACAAGTAAATATTTTAGTTTGTGGCGTAGTAGTATAAGAGAAACGAAGTGTAGACCACGAGCTTTGACTTTGACCACATTAGAATCTTTCATTACGTACTAAACGCTTCTCAATGCAAAGAAGCAAATGCATCTATCTACTTAGAGCCAAACATATGCATGCATATGTGGTTAATGTTGTTGAGTTTCTACACCACGTATTTGTATGATTTAATTGTACTACGATCATCAAATATCTTTCCGAAACTCCCTAACAACAGCTGATAAACATGTTGTACTGGTATGTTGTTGCCACCATCCGAAATTTAACATGCTGTGCTTTTCTTCATTATGTACTTTTTCGCTTGAAAATTCTTATTAAAGTCGAAAGTTGGATAAGTCGTACCTACTTCGATCGCTATTTATTCATAATCAATGGTGTTGTGCGCACCCAGTAAGTAACATATCTTTCAGTGACTTGGTTAGATCATCCAAGAACATGGATAAAGTATATACATTTACATCCAAGTGTAATCACAGTTATAACATTTGTATAAGCTATGATTATACCCTTTTCGTAATCTCCAAATAAATTTCAGGTGAGATCCAGTTTGGGGTTGGAGCCATTAACCACACGCAAACATCACAAATGTAAGATACTTTATATGAGATATTAAAAAGGAGTAGACACATAAATGTATGGCAATTATATGGATAAAACTAAATGGTAACCCTATATGGTCAAGTATGTGTAGCCATAACACTATATGGCAATTTTTTTTTGTCACAATCACTATATGCCTATAGAATTTGAATGTATCTTACAAGAGAGGTTCTTTCACTTTCAGGGAAGAAATGAAATACTATGTTGTCTCTATTTCTTCGGTTAAAAATACTCTAACAAATAATTTTCTCTTTTAACTAATACAATAATAAACTAGCAGTTTCATTAAATAATTCATACCCTTTCAAATGTTACTATTTTATTTGACTAGAAATTTTGTACATCCAATTTTGAAATAATTTTATTTCAGACTAATGCCCTTTTCCATTTATTAAATTACTAATTAATCCAAAACTTCTTTTTGTACACAATCAATCCAAAACTATCGCAACACAAATCAAATACTTTTAAGACCGGCCGGGATATTTAGCCGACGCCTCCACTTTAGCGCGTCCTCGTGTGTGTTTAGGTTACGATGATGACGATGATGACTCCGCAGCAGCAAGGCTACCACCATCCACAGACCCTTGAAGAAGTACGAACACTCTGGATTGGAGATTTGCAATACTGGGTCGACGAGAACTACCTCTCTTCCTACTTCTCCCAAACCGGAGAGGTAACTAATTCTAACCTCTCGATTTCTCCCGGATTGGTTTGGTATAAGGGTTTATTTAGGAATAGATAAAAAACTGATAACTTTGGTTTTTGAGGATGTTAAGGTATGCTCCTAATTTAACTGGGTACTAGTAGTAGTAGTTGATGAATGTACTTACTTCCTTGATTCCAATTAGGGTTTGTTAGATTCTGTTATGTAGACTTTAGTTACATGTAGGGGTGTCAAAATGGGTCAAATGGGTTGACCCAATCCATAACCCAAATGGGTTGATTGTTAATGGCTTATTGGTCAACCCAACCCATTTATTAAATAGGTTGGGTTGACCCATGATCCATTAAATTAAATGGGTCAGATAGATTATTGGTTGACCCAGTAACCCAAGATCTTTATAATAAGCTATATTTTCCATTTGATTCTTGCTATACGATGTTGTATTCCCTCTAACGTATTTTCAATAAACTTAATGAAATCTGACTATTGTCTAAGATAAACTCTTTTAAATATAACATTCTCTTATTTTTAACATTGTCTAAGAAAAAACATTTAACATAACAAGACACTCTTGA
>JABAYD010025314.1:0-18750 GCA_014822095.1 Diplotaxis tenuifolia | reverse complement strand
TTAAAGTATGATATAGAGGCAGAGCGTTTGCCAAAAGCTTCGGGTGCAGCTTCCAAGGTTTGTCTTCTCACCTCTCATCATCAAGAACCATTCAAAAGTTTGTAATTTTTTTTTGTGTGTTTAAATCTGTTGTGTAGACGCATAGGACAAGGATGTTGTCTGGTGAAGATCTGTTAGAACAGTTACCCGCGTTGCAACAGCTTCTTTTCAGGCTTATTGGATGTCAAGTAAACTTCGCTCTTTGCTTTCTTACTATTTTGAGTTTGCGTGCTAGAGAAGGTTTCCTTCTTATTTGTTTTCAGCTTTGCAGCCTGAAGGAGCAGCTTATACCAACTATCTAATCCAGTATGCTCTTGCTTTGGTGCTTAAAGAAAGCTTCAAAATCTATTGTGCTATTAATGATGGAATCATTAATCTTGTAGACATGGTGAGTTACAAATAATGTTACATTTCTTGCCTTTGCTCCCCTATCTACTCAATGATTGTATATCTATTTGTGTCAATGTAGTTCTTTGATATGACAAGACATGATGCAGTGAAAGCTCTTAACATATACAAACGAGCTGGTCAACAGGTGAGCCTCAGCTATTAAACTTATCTTCATAGATGCTAAGCTTTTCTTGTTGATTTTTTTTTTTTTTTTTTTTTTTTTGCATTAGGCTGAAAATCTAGCTGAGTTTTATGATTACTGCAAAGGGCTAGAGCTAGCAAGGAACTTTCAGTTCCCAACATTAAGACAGGTTGGTTCTTAGCTTTCAGTTCTTGACTGTTGTGTAATTCACTCCTCATTGACCTCAAGATGTTGTTGCTAATCAAAAAGATTTGGTTTCAGCCACCTCCATCATTTCTTGCAACTATGGAAGAGTACATCAAAGAAGCTCCTCAGAATGGTTCTGTACAGAAAAAACTGGTAAAGATAAATTTTATATCATAATATTCTCCATATGATTTGACATATTATTATGTTTGTATTAACAGGAGTATGAGGAGAAAGAGGAGGAACAAGAACCACAAGAAGAAGAACAGCCAGAAGAACCTGTAGAAGATGAAAACCAAAACAAGAACACCGAAAATGATCAGCCGCTTATCGAAGAAGAGCAAGAGCCTCAAGAGGAGAAAGAAGAGGAAGAAGCTGAACCTTCACCATTGATAGATACTGATGATTTACTTGTGAGTCTGCTACATAAGTACATATATTAAAGCTACCAAAACCTAAATGTATGAGCCTTTAATTTGGATTGGTGCAGGGTCTAAATGAAATAAACCCTCAAGCCGCAGAGATAGAAGAAAAAAATGCATTGGCTCTTGCCATATATCCACCAGGACATGAAACTTCTGGCCCATCTAATAGTCTAAGCTTAATAGAAGCTGGAGGAAGTGGTTGGGAGCTTGCACTAGTCACACCACAGAATAATAACAACAACAATACTCGTCCCACAATAGCAACAAAACTAGTAAGTCTAGTTCATTCAATTTTTGAAAACTTTCTATTTATAACTCACATGGTGTATCTGTTTATAGGGTGGAGGATTTGACAACCTTCTGCTAGATAGTCTCTATGAAGACGACACAGCAAGAAGACAGATCCAATTAACCAATGCTGGTTATGGATTTGGAGCCACGGCTACAACCAACGAGCCAGCCTCATCGAACCCGAACCCTTTTGGGATGCAAAAAGATCCCTTTGCAATGTCTAATAACATGGCTCCACCAACCAATGTTCAAATGGCTATGCAGCAACAGCAAATGATGATGATGAACAATCAAAATCCATACAACAATAACAACAACTATTCACCTTATAATCATCAACATCATCACTTCTCATCAAATCCTTCATCTTCTTCTAACCCATTTGGTGATGCTTTTCTTGCTCTCCCAGCTCCTCCTCCATCTGCTTCTCAGCAGCAACACAACCATCATCATATGCTCCTTTAGAAAAAGTCATCTCGATAACTTGTCTATTGTTTTTTTTTGTTCATTTCGATTTAATTCAGGTTATTATTATTATTCTTTGATTTTTTACTAGTATAAGACTCTCTTCTACATTGTTGGGATAACTTTTCTGTAACTCCTTTAATTTTAATATTTATTTCAGCTTAGTATTTGTATTTTTACCTCTCCTTTTAAAATGTTCAGAAAATAGGAACCAGACAAAAAGGTGTTAAATTTATAACTAACTAAACACTCTTAAAATCTCTTGTGTCATAAAACCCGTTGAAACCCCGTTAGTGAAATAGGTCAAAGAAACTCAAGTCCCTTGTGCTACATGAAACCTAGATATCTAATTTAGTCACTGCTAAAGAAAAATAACAAAAACCGTCTCATATACACAATACAAACACACGCTCTTACATGCAAACACACATACACAAATTGTATTTCCAGATTACAAATTAAAAGACGCAATAAACTTTACACTGAGCATATCCCGAATGTGAAGTTCAACACCACGCCATCGTACATGTCTGAAGTCAGTGAAGTTATCATTATCAAAGAAGTGATGTATGTAGTATATCTTTTTATGAGGGATGAGAGTTGTCATCTTATTTTTTTTCCAAGAATATGCTATGACGTTTTGGCGACCACCTCACATTTTCTAATATCGTTAGTCACTATCACAAAATCTTTTACCAAGAATGGAACTACTTTTCTTTGGTAAAATTGATGAAACTACTTTATTCATATTTAAAACTTGTTAGGGAATATTAGTAAGAAAATCATAACTGATGACAGAAATACCTTTTAAAAGTTTGGTGTGTAATTTAGAATTCATATCTGTTTTGATGCTGTTTATATATCGGTATTCCATTAATCCAATCAGCTGGCCCAAAAAGTACAGTTCATATGTAACCCGTTCACCCATGGGTATTTTTCGTTTCTCTTTTTTATGATATCCCATTTTCTACATTTTTGACATTACATCTTTAAAATCATAATTAATAGAATAGTATAAGTGTTCTGACCGCAATAGTGGAATATCAAGCAAGACTTTATCAATGAAAATTAGGCCATGACAACGAGACCTTGAATTATGATAGAAAATAAGAAAATTTTATATTTGCCTACTTTAGATAGCGGGTCAAAGCGACCACCTCCATGTTAATTATCATCAAGGCTTACACAGCCATTAACTTATCCTTTTTGTTCTTTTTCATCAAGGTTTTATTAATAAATTAAAGTGGATTCAAAGCTGATGATCAGAAGAACACAAAGCAGGCCCGGAAAAAAAAGAGAAGAACACAAAGCAGATGATGGGAACTCTAAAATTTCAAACTGGTGGTTTAACAGATACAAATTAATTCTATACACGTTTAATATATAAATTTCCGGAGTCAAAAATACACAAAGGTTAAAACAACAAGACGTAATATAAAAACATAAGCTAGTAATATTAAAAGATATATATAAGTTAACAAATCGCTAAAGCATTTCTAATCATATTCTATTTCTTACTTTAAAATAAATTTTGGTCTTAATTTTTTTCCAATCTTACTTATTATTAAATTATAATAAAATAAAAATATATTTACCCCAACAAAAGCAATACATTTATTTTTATTTATTATTCTATTTTTAACTCAAAAATAAAACAAAATTGAAATAAATCTCAATTATATTTGTCGATCAGTTAATATTTATTTAAAATAATACCTTTAAATTTCAAACTGAATTAGGCTTATCGTTAGATCAATTGCATTGTTGATATTGACCTCAAAAATTATCATAATCCTAAAATTATTAGTTTATAGAGTTTTTAAATACTAGTGTATATGAAAATCCTTAACAAATTTTATTTGTTTATCTGTATCACCAAAATATAATTATTTTTGGTTACTTATCCAAAAAAATTATATACTTAATCATGATTGAACTAGAATAGCATAGACATAGGTGACTTGTATATTATGTTAAAAATGTATATTGTGATTACAGAATCAGTAAATAAACATTTGGAACTTTTCCAAAACCCAAAACTATTTTTCAAAAAAAAAAAATCTTTCCCAAAACTAGTGTACATCCACTAGATATATTATTTTAAAAATATAGTATTACAAAAGGTGAAATATTAAAAAAAAAGGTATATATTTTCCACACAGAAAAGAAATGAACACATGTGTCAACACGTTCGATCCTTCAATTATATTATTATTGTATCTTAAACTCAACGAGCAGCCACGTTTCAGAAGTCGTATAAGAGGGATATAGCTTTGCAATTAATAGCTCAAAAGACTAGTGTGGTGTAACTAGTACACCAATACAAGTGGATCAGTGATCACACCGATGTTTCTTCTCTGCTTATACTATTCGTTTGTAAATTGTAATTACCTGAACATAAAAAAATTTGGTTTTATTTTCTTTTAGGTCTAATCAAGGTGGATCATACAATACATCATATATGTCTTGTTTTATGTCGCATTGCATTCTGTAAATTATGGACATACAATAGATCATACGTGTCTTGTTTTATGTCACATTACATTCTGTAAATTATCATTTACTTAACACAAAATTCAACTAATAGTAAAACAATGTACAAGATACTAACAGTAGAAGTTGACAAAAAAAACAGTAGAAAGACATTAAAAATTCATTTAGCTCTTTTTTTTGAAAAAAGTCATTTAGTTCAGATTAAAGTTTTATTTAAACATAACTTTTTTCTATTTAATAAAATAAAAGGCTGAAAGTATTATTTAAACTGAACCACTTTTTCTCTAAAACATAACTTAGTATGACAAGAAGAGAGTATATAACTTTTAGACATCATTTAAAAAACTATTATGAATTTGACGAATATTGGAGTTAGACATACAAATTCTAAATTCCATTAATATATATTAACGGGAATTTTCAACAAAAGTCTTTTAACATACATATCACTTCAGAAGATGTATTCAGCACAAATCTATAGGGCTTTCAGACTAGTGATCAAACAATTAAAAAGTACACTCATTTTTTTGATAAACCGTGAAAATTCAAAAATTTCTTCGTAAATTTTTAAATATCTGAGGTCAGCTATCAATAATTCTACTATTAGACATATAAATCATGTTTTGAAGGAAGTTGAACTGGTAATCTTAATAGTCACTATCTTAGTCTCTTAGTCCACTATGTTACCGTCTACATAGTGCCGAAGTATCAAAACCGAACAAATATTGAAAATTTCCAAGGAAAATTCATATGTCGCCATTTTCAGGTGGACCGCCATAATAAACTAAATAGTAGTATAATAACCCGTCAAGGTCAAAGAAAAGTCGTATAAAACAAGGTGCTACTAAAAAAAGCTCGACGTGGTATGCAATGATAAAAACTACAAGAGTCAATGTTCAAAACATGCACTCTTTAATTAAGTTCGTTTCCTCACTTGTGCTCTTTAAACCCCGTCTCTCTATATATAGACACACATAGGCCATCAACATTTATCACTCTCTAACCTTTTGTGAGCTGATAAAAAAGAAACAAAACACACACAAAAATGGAATACGTTATGATTTTATTGCCACTAGTATTGCTTATACTATCTTACAAATTCTTATTCTCATCAAAAACGCAGCGTTTCATTCTCCCACCAGGACCAACTCCGTTTCCCATAGTCGGCAACCTCCACCTAGTGAAACCGCCTGTCCACCGTCTCTTCCGCCGCTTATCAGAAAAATACGGTGACATCTTCTCCCTACGTTACGGCTCTCGCCAAGTCGTCGTGATCTCTTCTTTGCCACTCGTCAAAGAATGCTTCACTGGTGACAACGACGTCATCCTAACAAACCGGCCCCATTTTCTGACGGCCAAGCACGTCGCTTACGACTACACCACCGTTGGAACCGCCCCTTACGGCGACCATTGGCGTAATCTCCGCCGTATATGCTCTCTTGAGATCCTTTCTTCTAACCGTCTCACTGGGTTCCTCTCCGTTCGTAGAGACGAGATCCAACGGTTGCTAACGAAACTCTCACGTGACCATAATGGCTGTGTCGTTGAGCTTGAGCCTCTTCTTGCAGATTTGACGTTCAATAATATTGTTCGTATGGTCACAGGGCGACGTTACTATGGAGACCAGGTTCGTTTCATTTATTATATGATTATATAGTAACATTTAATACGAATAAATTTACAAATCATTTACACAAAGATATTGTGGTGTTCTTGTACAAAAATATTTATATATCTACCTACCAAAGATGGACCCTATTATGTATTGTTTATTATGTGGACTATTCAGACTAAATTATTATTATTATTTTTTTGACTAAAATATTTATCTTAAATTTTTTAAAGGTTCACAACAAGGAAGAAGCGGATCTGTTCAAGAAACTAGTGACGCAGATCAACGACAATAGTGGTGCGAGCCATCCAGGAGATTATCTACCGATTCTTAAGGTGTTCGGTCACAGCTATGAGAAGAAAGTGAAAGCACTCGGCGAAGCCATGGACGCTTTCTTGCAGCGTCTGCTTGATGATTGCCGTAGAGATGGAGAGAGCAACACAATGCTTAGTCATTTGTTGTCTTTACAACAAGAACAACCCAAGTATTACAGTGTCGTCATCATCAAAGGCCTCATGCTCGTAAGTACTCCATATAAACCTAAAAAGCATATAAGTTAGGGTAAATCTTATAAATAGTCTTCTTAGTTTCGTTATAAAATAGCATTAAAAAGAAAAAAAATCAGAATGCCAGTTATTAATAAAAAAAATACTTAATTACTCAACATCCTAACCCTAAGACCATCCCATCAGTGAGTCGAGGGTAGGGTTCACAAATAAAAGTTTTTTATTAACTTTTTTTTGTTTGACATTTTTTACAAAAAAAGAAATGGACCATTAGCGGGTCGCCACATGGCATGGGATCCGCTGAACAGTATTGAACCGAGTTCATGCGGAGAGATTGTGCAAGACGAGTTCAGCTAGGTTAATTATTTTAATAGATATTTTTTTTGGGATGTGTGTGAACCTCCCCATGATTTTTGGGGTGGTCTAATCTCATCCACTAAATACTAAACTCTAATCACTAAATTTAACTTATCCTTTAATAAATGCTTTTACAACCTTTTTCCTTTGTATGCTATTTTAAACAAAATTAAGATTTAGTACTATTTGAAGGGTTTTTCTTTTTTGATAAAATTATTTTTGAAGGTATTCTGTATACGTTATCGACTTTTACATTTTATCTTTCCAAAAAATATGTATAAGTAAAGATAAAGTAACATATTTGAATTGTAAATATAGAGCATGATGCTTGCGGGAACGGATACTTCAGCCGTGTCACTAGAATGGGCGATGGCTAGTTTGTTGAAAAACCCTGAAGTTTTGAAGAAGGCAAAAGCCGAAATAGATGATAAGATTGGACAAGAACGTTTGGTGGACGAGCCAGACATTGTGAATCTCCCTTATCTCCAAAACATAGTTCTCGAGACCTTTCGTTTGTGTCCGGCCGCACCACTCCTTGTCCCACGTTCTCCCTCTGAAGATATCAAGATTGGAGGATACGACGTGCCTCGCGGCACGATCGTACTAGTGAACTCTTGGGCCATCCATAGAGATCCAAAGATATGGGATGAGCCCGAGAGGTTCATGCCAGAGCGGTTTGAAGACAAAGAAGCTGCAAACAGTAATAAGCTTATGGTGTTTGGGAACGGACGAAGGACTTGTCCTGGTGCAGCTTTGGGTCAGAGGATGGTGTCCTTGGCGTTAGGATCGTTGATTCAGTGCTTTGACTGGGAGAAAGTAAACGGTGAGGACATTGATATGACCGAGAATCCGGGAATGGCTATGCGTAAGCTCGTGCCGTTACGAGCCGTTTGTCATCAGCGTCCCATTATGACTAATAATGGTTTGGCTTAAATTTACACTATGTGTATAATAAATCTATTGGTTCACCATTTGAAGATTGCCACGTTCCAAGAGTCTTTTCTGATTTAGTTTGTAGGTCCTTTTAAATATTGTATTGTTTTAGTGATGAAAATAATTCTGAGAGAATGTAAAATTCGATGAAGAATGTCGTAATGCTGCAAATTCAGATTCCAATCACGAAAACAATAGTTTGTTCATACTTTTATTGGATACTTTATACAAATAACATAAAGGTTGTGGAAAGGAAATAAAAACTATCAGTCTATAATAGTTTTTTTTTGAACATACAGTCTATAATAGTATTGGTTAAAAGGTATACAAGAGAAATATGTAAAAGAAAATGTCTCCCCTATAAACCATAACGGCGGATGAACGTAGTTTTATCTAAATTTTACGGCGGGTGCACCTTCCTCTCTTTGGCTAAGAAGATCAAGTGTAATTTAGATATGTTACAAAAATTTAAAAATAATATAACCGATGAGTTCATATTAACTAATGTATATCTTATACGTTCATTATATGTCATGATCAAAATACAGTAAGATTGATTACCAACTTGGAAATGTATAAGATATTTTTAATTATTGCTTAGTTAATAATTAAAACTTTCAATTCGATCATGGCTTAATTTTTAAAATGAAAAGTCCTCTATATACTATGACGAATTCACAAAACAAATAATTTTACAAGTTGAACATTGACACATATATAATTACAGCTTTGTTATGTAATTTTTGTTATCTTAATAACATTAGAACGCAAAAACTCTTATCATTGCCAATTACGGATTCGAGTTTACTAGTTTACTCACAAGATTAAGTTAAATTCAGGGATTATACAAAGAAATTAATGGTGTTTTGTGAGTTTAAAAGCAAAAATACAAGAAGCCACTATCTAGGCCCAACTAAAATTCTGAAATAACATTAAGCAACCAATATGATTTTTTTTTGTGTGTTACACTATATAAACCCTAAGACCAATATTCTTCGCCGTTCGTTCGTTTGTTTGTTCCTCCTTCTCCTCCCTGTGTCTCCTCGAAACTCTGCCCCTAAGGTAACAATGTCAAGTCGACCAGAGTTTCTAGCGCCGCCTGAGATATATTATGACGATTCAAAGGCTCGCAAGTATACTTCTTCTTCACGTATCCTCGAAATTCAGGTTCCTTTTTTTAATTGTTTCCCTGAAGAACTCTCTCAGTTTCTCCTTAAGTCAATAGTGTTCTCTGCTTAAGACATGTAATGGTTATAGGCGAGGTTGTCAGAGAGAGCTTTGGAGCTTCTTGAGTTGCCCGATGATGGTGTTCCTCGCTTCTTGCTTGACATTGTCACATTGGTAAAAACCCTATTTTTTTTTTTCTTATTATCTACTGATGATGAGCAATGTTGAATTCACAAATGTTTACATGTTTATTATTGCAAATTTGTATTTTAGTATTATCTCTTTAGCTTTGTTACTAGTAATCTATATTGTGGTGGTATCAGGTTGTGGATCTGGCCTGAGTGGGGAAACAATCTCTGAAAGTGGGCACCAATGGATTGGTCTTGACATCTCAGCCTCTATGCTTAGTAAGTTTAAATTTATTAATTTTGTTTTTATTATTATTATTATTACCTCTCCTTTCTCCTATGAAGGATTCTTCTGCCCTTCAATCATTTAGATCTCTAAGCCACTTTTATCTTTTAACTACAATGTAGACGTTGCTGTGGAACGAGAAGTTGAGGGTGTTCTCTTACTTGGTGACATGGGACAGGTTTATCTCTCTTTAATAATATTATGGGTGGTCGATCATATTTTAATTTAATCGTTATATTCATGTCTATCTTAGGGATTAGGTCTTCGTGCAGGAGTTATAGACGGAGCCATCAGTATATCTGTTATTCAGTGGTTATGCAATGCAGACAAGTCATCACATGAACCTCGTTTAAGAGTATGTTTATCCATGTCTCTTAACTAAATATCTTAGAATAATTACAATTAAAAATAAAAGAAGAAAAGAAGAAATCACAAGAAATGTATCCTAATTAAGAGAACAAAAAATGTGTCTTCTGCCACGTGTTAGATATTTATTAACTCAAAGAGATGTGTGGTTGCAGTTTTGTTTCTTCTTTTCTTTTCTCTTTGTGTTTTTATTTCTTCTTTTCTTTTATGTTTTTTTTTAAACTAAGAAACCACGCGAGAGTTATACTGATAAACATGCTCTAAGGCTAAAGTACGTATATAAATCATTTTGCTTTGAATTAATTAAAATATGATGTCTAAATATTTTTTTGACAATTTTCAAAAGGGCAAAGGCAGTTTTCCAAGTGTACCCTGAGAATATCGATCAGCTTAAATTGATTCTGGGCCAGGCCCAACAAGCGGGTTTTAGCGGTGGCCTTCTTGTTGATTACTCTCACAGGTACGTAAGTTTTCAGTTTCACATTTTTGACCACCCCGCTGCATTAACACTTGTTATAATAAACTGGCAGTACTAAGAAAAAAAAGGAGTTTTTGGTCCTCAAATGTGGTTCTGGTCCAATTAGTATTATTAACTATGGGCATAAAGAGAGTTGCTCTGAGGATGATGATGATGATAGTGAAGAGGATGAAGAGAATGGAATGGTATCCAAGTCTCTTTTATTACTGTATATACTTATTAATTATGCAAGTGTCTTTATTTAACCATTCTTGGTCTTGTTTGTGAAAAAAAGGTATATGTATCAGATAGGAACAGGCCAAGGAAGAGGCAGAGAACAAACAACAATAAAAGGAAAGGTGGAAGGGAATGGGTTTTGAATAAGAAAGAACAAAGTAGAAGAAAAGGAAATGCTGATTCCAAGTACACCGCCAGAAAACGCAAGTCTCGTTTCTGATTTTTCTTGAGGATTCTTGAATTTAAGTTTCTTTTTTTGTTGTTAAAAATATGAAATACTGAGCATCCCTACTGTATTTCGACATTTTTGTGAGTTCTCAACACTTCGTTGGTACTGCTTTTTTTTTAACGCTGATTTGTATTATTAAACCATTTATGTAAGTTTACTTCCGGTTAGACAAAAAAAAGTCTAATATATAAAAAGATGTCTAACTCTAATATTACGAGGTATTTTGAAAAAGAAAACCAAAAGTAAATTCATGCGGACCAGACAATTAGACCCAAAGTGGACAATATCGTACTAATATAAGAATATAGAGTTGGACACGGGATCTCACAATCCCAACAATTGGTATCAGAGCGGTTTGATGAAGATCTGCAAGAAGACCAAAATACCCTCAAGATGAATGGAAAGAGATCCTTCAAATAAGAGAAGGAGGTCGTCGCAGAAATTGTCAGAAGATCATGGAACCTGTGATGTTGTGAGAAACATTCTCAAAGAAGTCATGCGATTACTGGTACAAGGTGGTGCCGAAGATGATTCGCCGAAGGATAAACACATGAGATGAATGTGGTCCTTAGCTTGAAGGGAAGAATGTGAGATAACAAGTTAGGTCCCACATTGGAAGTTGGACAAAGAAAAGTCTAATATATAAAGAGATGTCTAACTCTAATAGTACGAGGCCTTTTTGGAGAGAAACCAAAAGTAAATTCATGCGGGCCAACCTCTAAGGTCCAAAGTGGACAATATCGTACTAACAAGATAAGATAGAATTGGACATGGGATCTCACGATCCCAACATGCTCTGATACATTTTCATTTGTTTTCAACTAAACATTAGTTTGCATTTCAACAAATTCAGCTACAACTAGGCATGAGGGTTCGGGTTGTTCGGAATTCAAGTAGATCAGTTCAATAAAATCTTGAAAAATTGAACCGGAAAAGATGTTCGGGTTCGGTATTTGGGTATTTCGGTTTAATTTTTTTACCAAAGTTTTTGATTTCAGTTAAATTTCGATTTAAATTTTGGTTAAATTTGGATAATTAATAATTTTAGTTTATTCGGTTAGTTTGACCGAAATTTTGGTTAATTTGGTTCAAAATTTGCTTAACAAATTTCTTTTTGAAAAACTGAACTAATCGATTACCAAACCAAAATAAAAACCGAAGTTTTTCCTATAAACTTTTTGAGAACCGAATTCATTACTGAACTAACCAAACTTTCGTTTCGGTTGGGTTAAAAACCGCAGTCCTAGCTACAAGAATGTATGAAGTTTACGGGCAAATAAGTATTCAAATGCAATATCTTATGGAATTATATATCTTGATATTATCAAAATAATAACAAACACAAGATCAGAAATGTTGTTGCAATATCTCGAAGACATCTCAACAGATTACTAAAATGATCTTCTAACAAAGAATCTAATAATAATGTGCAGTGTTTTCGTATAAACCCATCGAGAGCTTTTTTTTCTTTTCACTTCAAGGTATAAGCCAAGGAGATGGCGGCAGTAAAATCAGAATATGGGATTACAACATGTGACGAGAAGGATACAAAACAATACATTCTTCGTTTTCTTCCTCGTCAAGGCAAACCATACAAGAAGACAGAACACTGCATAATCTGTCTCGACGACGTTGATTCTGACCTAATGTTCTACGTTGTAAGATGTGGCCACAGGTTTTGCATTAACTGCGTGAAACAACACATACACGTGAAGCTGGTTGATGGACATTTACCAAATTGTCCTCATCACCGATGCATCTATCATCTTTCTATCGACCGATGCGGCGATCTTTTGACGTTCAAGCAAAGATTGTTGTGGATGCAGAGGATTAAAGAGAACTCAATCCCTTTGGCGAATAGAGTTTATTGTCCTTATGAGAGTTGCTCTCACCTAATGTCCAAGACCGAGCTTTCTCGTTGTGGATCGTATTCTGGACTAAGGAGATGCTTTAATTGCCGTGGGGAGTTTTGTGTCCATTGCAAAGTTCCATGGCATGGTGAGTTATCGTGGTAAGTTTTGTATCCTAAACGTTTTAGTGACGATGCAAAGGTGGTTAGAGCTTTGGCAAATCTTAATGGGTGGCGTCAGTGTCCCAAGTGCTATCACATGGTTGGACGCTCTTACGGTTGCAACCGCATAACTTGCAGGTACCTATCTCTCTAAAACCAGTATTTATGTACTTAACATCAATAAACTACTTCCTCTGTTTCAAAAAGATACATATTCTAACAAAAATATTTGTTTCAAACAAATTTATATTTTTAATGTACTAATTAATGATAAATTATAAATTTCAAAAAAATAATTAGTTGTATTTATTGAAATTCTATTGGTTAAAAAACTTATGAAAAATTGTTAGCTACAAAAAAATAACGCATTGGTAATAAAAAATTTATATATTTTCTTAATATGTGTAAAAAAATTAAAGCATACAATAATTTGACACAAACAGAGTATTTTATATTTGTAAAACAAGTATTGAGGCTTTCTATTACAAAAGAAAAGTATGAAAGGCTTTCAATATATTGTTGTTTCAATCGAAAATACATAAAAATTATTGTTTTTGGGATATAAACGTTTGCTTTTCGTTACGGATTTTCACGCGTTTTAGGTGTGGGAATGCGTTTTGCTACAAGTGCGGTTGCTTGTGGAACAGAGGGTTCCATGGAAAGTGCAACCAAGATGAATTTATATCGGCGTTTATTTTTATGTCAGTTTTGGTTTCTCTTGTTCTACTTTTGGTTTTATAATTTATACCACCACATTGGATAACTAGTACTCTTATTATATGAAAATTGCGAGTACCACTCTTTTCAATACAAAAGAGGCAAAAACACAAGTTTGACTATTGAATGCTAATCATAAAACAACGTGTAATAAATTGGGCAAACATGAAGGATGTATTAAAACCAAAAATTTGGTTCAGAAAGCAGAAACCAAACATATATTTCTGACATAACATTATAGTGTTTTTGCAATAAAGTTCAATCTAAAAAAAAAACAATTTAGATAGAGAGAAACAGAAAACCTCAAAAAGCAACACCTCAGTTTCTGTTATACATCTCTTAACCAAAGAGATCAAATCCAAAGTCACCTTCCTCCTCTTCAGATTCTTCCTTCTTCTTCTCCTCTTCCTTTGCGGCTGAGGCGGCCTCACCTCCACCGCCTCCTCCTCCAGCAGCTGCACCTCCACCGGCAGCAAATCCTCCTCCGGAACCACCACCAATGATCACCTGTTCCATTTCATCATTTTCTACTCTTAAGTACAAATATCCCAACTAATAAATTTGGTTTGGTACCTCTTTTCAAATTAACCATTAATAAATAACACTAAGCTATTTTAAAAAAAAAAATATTTGTAGAACAGTTATAAAACCAACCACTTAATACTAAACCCTAAACAATAATCACTAATGTTTAAACCGAAATATTGGTGTATTTATTGATTGGTGGTATTTTTGAAAAATGGCAACTTAAAAAGTGGTATTTCTAACAATTTCCCTACAAAACGTAATGATCAGATTAACAATATGTTTAGAAAAATAATAAAGATTCTACTACAAAACTACTTCACCAAACAAAACAGAGGTCTCATCTATGTCCAAATCTTAGCTAATCCATGAGAGACTGAGAGAGGAAGCAAATGATAAACCTGGAAGACGGCGGAGGTAGGGGAGACGAGGGAGAACGAAGACTGAACTCCACCGGAGGAATCGGCGGAGAGAGCAGCCTGAACAAGCTTACGCTGGAGATCGTAAGTGGAAGAAGCAGAGCCTTCGAGGTCTCCCTCGTGCTGCTTAGCTGTCCATTCTCCGCCGTTGCTTTTGCAAACGAACGTGAAAACTCCCATCTTTTTTTGACGGCGGCGAGATTTGTCAAAGACTAGAGAGTGAGAGAGAAAGTGTCTACTGTGTTTATATATGAGGGATCTTTACGAGAAACCTACTAACCCTAGGGCCCATTAATAGAGTCCTGATGTACTAATTACTCTTAACAGGCCTGATATATAGCCCATTAAAAGCTCTATTTTTATCAATTGGTCCTTGACCCTCACGTCTTGTGTTATTATGTAATGTTTCTTATAACAAGTTTTTTTTTTAGTTTTTGTTTGTAAGTTATTACATCTGCGTAGTTATAAACTTGTTAATTTGGGAGACATTACATGTAAATTATAGTCTAAAATTAACAATTAGGAAGCAGAATCACCTCTTGTACAGATATTATGAAGCTAGATGTGTGCGGATTGAAGGAGGATGGCCAACACTATGAAGATTTACCATTATCAGGGATGAAAGAATGTTTTAAATAATAAGTGTACTTGTAATTTTATTCTAAATTTGGTGTATATGTGGATAACAAAAACAAGATGTACAGATGGATACGATTAATTGCAGCAGGTAAATTCAACTTACTCATCTTAATCATTTTAGAGTATTTTTTTTTTGTGCAACACTTTTTGTGTGTTTCAAACTTCAAAAACACATAATACAGTACTAGTTTTGCTTTTTATTGTAAATACTGTCATTTTTTTTGTCAAGAGTAAACGTTTTCATTTTCGTGGTATCTGATCTTTTGTTTTTTTTTTTATTGAAGGATTTTGCCTATACCGTGGCGTTGATAAATATTAAATTTGGTTTGTGAAGAAAGGAGGGAAGGAAGGTGTGAAGATGGTTATCGGATTCTACTAAATAAAGAGACTGATCATATCGAATTAAAAAAAAAAAACTAATATTGCTTCTTAGTTTTCTTTTGTAATCACAGGCGACCACGATTTGTGGATCAAGACAAGAGACTTGCACTCGTTAAAAATGTCGCTTAATGAATTATATTTCATGGTATATATTCGACTCATCAGTGTTTGGGTCCTGTCACATGTCCCGGTTAGTCAGTGCTGAAGTCAGGATTTTACTATTGTATGGTTGCTTCATATTCGTTGATAGATATGCTTACTTTTTTTTTTTGTAAAATGTGTCTCAAATTCCATGTTGATATTTATAGTTTCTTGGATTTACATTTTTGATAATCACCATGACAAATTGACAATCATCAAAAACTTTAGTTATCATTTCCTCTTGTCTGATCAGTTGTGGGGTTGTTGTGAGCTCTGATATCCAACTTTACCTTGCCTTGTGAATGATGGGATCTGATTGTGTAATTCACTTTTTATTAGTTCCTAGAAATAATATAATACAGGGAGACCAACCAGCGCTTGTATCTAGCCTTTGTTCGGTCAGATCCAAAGGTAATTTAAACTGAATAAGATATAAATTAATGAATATCAAATCGAAGGACTAGTCCTACAAGTCCCCCTAAAATCTAATCGGGATCTAAGAAAAGCTTGATTCAGGTTGGATCTGACCATATTTTCCAAGTAAGATATGTTATATTAGTTATATAGTTTATGTCTTTGTCCTGAGTTAATACATCCACTTTGTCTAAATGACATCAAATGACCATTAACTTCGTAATCAACACAAAAAAAAAGATTATCATAGTTGCAAAAGTTAATTGTTCGATATTTGACATCAATTGTTGAAGTGCTGTAATAATTGATAAGCAACTTGAGAAAGTACAAGTACACCGTAAAAAGGACAATTATATAGACCTTCGTGTTATAAACTTAAAATTAAACAAAGATACTGTTCTGTGAAAACGAAAACTCAGAACAAAAAAAAAAACATATTGCAGGAAAAAAACATAATAAGGCATTGTTTTGGATCCACACAAGATTACATCTGGCTCGAACATCAAGAGATTCCCTAGCTTGCTTTTGCATCAATATACAAATAATAAATTAATGTGTATTGTCGTTAATGCTTTCCATTGGTTACAGGGTCATCTCCTGAATCCGATTCATTGCATGTGGGAGCTGAGGTTGTTCCATTGTAATTGCTTTTATAAAAATAGAGAAACAATAATAAAATATATACATACTCATTTGGCATATAAATATAATATCCAAATCGTGTTAATTTGTATGAAGTTTTAACTGGGTTGACCTGGTTAGAAAAGTTATGAAATTGCATAGTTGTATAAAAGAAACTGTTCAAAATGATGTTTTTTAACAAAAAAAAAAGTTTTAATTATCAGACTGCAGATAACAAAGTATTTATCAAAAACTACATTATTGTGGAGTCACAGTACATCACTATTGCATCTTACGTTGGACAAATATATTATAAATATGAATTAGTTATTTTTAAGTAAAACTACATTATTGTGGAGTCACAGTACATCACTATTGTATCTTACGTTGGAAAAATATATTATACTATTAGTTATTTTTAAGCTGGCATCACAGTACATCACTATTGTATCTTACGTTGTAAAAATATATTATACTATTAGTTATTTTTAAGCTGGCATGAATTGTAATCTCATGTTCTATTTATAATTTGTTCTCAAAAATATATGTTCTATTATACTCCCAAAAGTAGAAAGTAAGATAAGGTTAATATATCGGTTGGGTGACAAGTGGAGAAATTGCACTCAAAGAACATTGCCCACTTTACTATCCAGTACACGACACGTGTACTTAGGGACCCGGAGATCGCTTGAAAAAACCTTAATGATGTCGTAATTATATGGAAAATAATGATATATTTTTCGAAATTATTATTTTTGAATAATATGTAAAATTTATTCAAAAAACACTTATTTACAGACAGTGCTAATAACTCACCCAGATTATAATAAGTTAATAACGGATGAATTAAACATGTTTAACTCAAAAAGATATTGTGCAACTATGATTAAAATTACGGTATTTTTCTTCTTAAGTTTATTCTTAAACTTTATAAATACAGAGAAGAATTCATCAAGAAAGTATGTTGTTACATTTATCTGAAAAAGGTGTGTTGTTTTTTTTTTGGTAAAATAGGGGTATGTTGTTAAAGAATGGAAAAACCTTACATATAATTTTCGGTAAAAAAAAAAAAACCTTGCATATACTATTTTTATGGGAATTTTTGGATGTCTGATAGTCACTATAGTGGGGTATGAGTAGGACCTAAGCGTGTGTTAGAAAGACTACAACGAGTGCTAACTCTTTTTATTATTAATCCCAAAATCTCTCAACTCTCTCCTTGCTTCCACACGCCGTCACTTCAGTCTAAGTCTCTTATTTTTCTGTCCTATGACATTATTCACATGAAATCAACGAATCCTAATGACCAAGGCCAGCCCTCCTTGCTTTCACCATTTATGTATTGAGGATAAAGTTATAGTATAAAATAGATTCTGAAAAATCATGGGAGTGTAATTAATAGGGTTCATTATCAAGAAAATAAAAATGACTCCCTTTACTACATAATAAAAATAGTTTTAGAAGATTTTTTGGTTTAAAATACAAGTAAGTTTAACATTGCGATGAACCTAATAAATTTATTGGATATTATGTAACTAGTTAAATTATGTAAGTTTTGTAATTGGTTGAATTCATATATTAAATGGTAATTTTTAAAAATAATATTTTTATTGATTCTATAAAAAAGATCCGGAAGTTGTCATATTCACTACTCAGTGAAGTCAGAAAAAGCTAACATTTCAGTTGGATTCAATTAAAATATTAAATGATTTCTCGGTTGGATTCTTGTTAAATATCAATAGGTGATTGTCTAGGTATAACAACAAGAAAAAAATAATTTATATTACGATGGAAATAATATCATTCATGTTTAGATAGCACACATGTCTATTCTTATTGGTCTGTTCTTATATGTAACATCTGGTCTGCGGCGAGCACATATAACTTTGATTATCTTTAGTTCATTTTTCATTAATTTCACGTATACAAACAAATTGTGTTAGGTAAAGGGAAAATAAGTGGTCTAACAATTCAAAAGTGGTATTCATCTAAACTTTAAAAGAGATAAAAAGTATTAATTAACTAAACTCCGCACTTGAAACTTATTTTATGGAAGGAACGAAATGCGAGGATTTTCAAATGTGTCTCAACTCTGGAAGTAGGTTTTTCAAATTGGTGGATTGCGTTCTGCGGGATAGGCTACTTACTATTTCCTCTATTTCTGCTGCATTTC
>JABAYD010025301.1:0-13642 GCA_014822095.1 Diplotaxis tenuifolia | reverse complement strand
AGGGTGGACATCTGCGTCTTCTTCCGAGGAATCGGATTGTTCGCTTGTTTCCAGGTTAACTCTTTCGATACCGTATCCCTCGGTCTCCTGTCTACGAGTAGGAGTTTTGTCTGATTCGTTTGGTACCGTGTCAGGGTTTTTTTTTTGGGGTTTTGCTCCGGTTGATCACCTTGTTTGGTCCCGGAATGGTCCATAAGAGTTGCGAAGTCGAGCCTCCTTCCGCGAATCTTAGTGGTTCTGTGGGGGCGAATCGCTTTGGTTTTCGCAGTTAAGGTCTCGACCTGTTTTACGAGAGAACCAATAAGCTTTTCTTGCTCCTCTGACTTTTTGTTTAAGTCGGTGAGAAACTTCTCGATGGCATCGGTGTTGGCGTTAGCGTTAACCGTGGACACATCTGGGGTTGTGCTTCTGACATCGTTCTTGATCGAGCGTGCTGCGGCTTGAGTGTAAGATAAATCCGACCCCCCTCCTTCTAGCGCCAAACTGTGGGAACCGAAATTCACACTGTCAAGTTTTCGTAAAAAAATAGGAAGTTAAAGTAAACCCTAACTTCCCAGAGGACGGTTGGAATCAAAAGAAGGACGTTTTGTGACAGGAATGCGCGGAAGAAGGCTCGGGATGGACGGATGGCTCGACGTACGGTGAACCGAACCGGCCGGTTCAGCTCGCCGCACAGCGAGCTGGTCCAGGACGTACCGGTTCGCCGTACGGCGAGCTGAACCGGCTGGTTCGGCCTGTCGTACGTCGAACCAGTTCGGTCGAACCATGCTCGTAATGCTGGTTTTTTGCGGTTTCTTGGACGATCGTGTAATCGGAGATTGTTTCGTTTGTTTTTCCGAAACGACGATTCCCAAGTTTTATGTGGATTTCCTTTGTTCGGAAAATACTTAAGTTTTATAAAATGATTTTTCGTGACTTTATAAAACGTAACTTTGTTTTGCGGAAACTTTTGGTCGTTGATTCCGTCGTACAGATTTCGACCCCAACACCTATCGTGGTCTCGCCGGATTTGGTCAAAGTTGGGCTGGATATTCCAGATGAGAGGGGCGAGGTCGACCAGCCGAGGGCTGATTCGAACGCTGGCCACAGCTTGTCATCCTTGTATTCCGAAGAGTGAAGGTTTGTGTTGTATGCATGAGATGTAATTGCTTTTTGTTATTGTTGTGTTTGTTTCGGGACTGGCCATTGGTGGCTTCGAATCCCTACCGCTGGGCTGTGTGTATTTGAACTTATGTTTTCATCAAAGAATAAAGTTTTTTCTAAGGATGGACTAGTTTATTTGCTAAGTGTAGAGAGAAGAATACGAGTTATCATCTCGTATCTAACTCTTTGTGTAGATCGCGTTTTTCTTGTATCAGAATGTTTCAATTTATAAGCGTTTAGATATGGAAAAAGAGACATTCCTGGAGGATCTCAATTCATGCCTTGAGACGTTAGAGACCAGTGTGCTGGGTTTAGGGCAAGACCTAGGTTTACTTTTGGTTTTAAGGCTTTGCGATGACTAATCGGCGTTCGTTTTGCCTGTTGCGATTTTAACCTGATTTCGTATCGATTTAAAGTCCGCGATAGGTTCTCGGCTTATACGACTTGTCTGATCGAAATCGAGCATCCCCGAAGGTGTTGAACAAAATTTTGGATTTATTTTATGGCACGCTATTCTATCCTAGTCGGATGTAAGAGGACCAGTGGGTCGTATGCATTTGTTTAAGACGGCAGATGTGCTCGACGGGGCCAATTGACGAGTGTTTGTTGTTTTATAGTCGCGTTTGGACTTATGAATATTTCTCTAATACTTTAGGAGACGTCTCGCCGGTTCTTTTCGAAATATTACTGGTGTGATATGTAAGTTTTTGGTCGGAACAACCGAGTATTTCTAATATATTGCGGAAGTGATTTCCAGAAGTGTTCGGATCTGTTTGTAGAAAATATTTTTCGATAAGAGATTTGGTAACATTAGAACTTTGTCTTTATTGAAATGTTTCAAAAATCTAGAGTACGAAGCAAATATTTTGAAATATGGGAGTATACGAATACTCGTATACGCACCCACTCCCCCCTTTTTAAGAACTCGTCTTTAGGCAAACTGCCTACGTATCCCTTTCGACAATCAAGCCATCTCGTAGTTTGGGTTGTTGGTGCGAGTGTGTTTACTCAGCTGTTGTAGACGCGTCGGTCGCTTTAGTAGCTGGATCGGCGTCTTGTTCCGGGTTATTTTCCCCCAGTTGGGTAAGAGCGATGGGTTCGGAAACTTGTTGTTTCTCAACCGTTGCGGGGCCTGCCATTTTAGGATCGTTTTCCGCGGGGGTGGGGGGGGGCCAGATTTGACTTCGCCCGTTTTGGAGTTACGATGTTGATGGCCATCTGTCTTAGCTTATGTCTACTAAGAAGCAAGTCTACGACTGCCTTTGGCATCCCCAAATAGCCGCAATTCCCATAGGGGTCAGAAATTTGATGCCTAAGTGGTAAGTCGATGGGACTGCTTTCATGATGTTTATCCAAGGTGTGCCCATGATTACGTTTTAGATGGCTGGATGATCGACGACCGCAAAGGTAACAATCTTGGTTACTTCTTTTTGCGGCCACCGGGCTTCGGAATCGAACCAAGGGTCATGGCCGTTTCGCTGAAGAAACTGGTCAACAGTTTTGGTATCAGATCGACCTATGTTAGTTTTATCCCCATCCTCGCCAAAGTGTCATGGAAGATCACTTTGATGGGGCTTCCGGTATCGACAAGGATTCGGGCTACCTCTAGGTCGTTTATGACCAGGTCAATGATGAGAGTATCAGCGGGCGGTTGGTCAATGCTGGCAATTTCGGCTTCATCAAAGGCAATCACTCCTTTCGGGGCATCGGCCGATGGCGTCGACCAGCTCGAGCTTGTCTCGGCTTTTCGTCGGTAGAACTTGATGGACGAGCCGGTATCGCTGCAGTACTGCAAACCGCCAATGATAATGTTGACCGTCCAAGGGTTAGCGTCGTTTCTCTTTCGTCTGGTCTTCGTCCGCGTTTCTTGCCCACTTGGTTCTCTCGGGGCAAAGTGTCTGCCTGTGAGTTCCTATCGGTTTTCGGAGGGAGATCTGAGTCGCAGATGAGATCCTTTACGCTAGCTACTCCAGAGAGTTCTCATGTGAGAAGTTTTTCGGCCAGTCTTGCGCCGAGGACTTTGCAGTTCACGGTCGAATGGCCGCGGGTCTGGTGAAAGTCGTAGAAGGCATTCTCGTCGTAACTTGAATTCTCGGTCCACGTGTTCCCAGTGGTCCGCCCTTGCTCCAACCTAGAGTTGATCATGTAGTTATGCGCCCCTTGGAGATCTTGTCCCTCTTGATGGACATACTTATCGTTACGAGGGTTTTTCTTTTTCGATCTCTGTTTGGAAGCAGCATCTTTCGCGGATGCCTTTGTCGGCTTATGCTGTTCCGATAGGAATTTAGTCTCCTCTTCGATGATTATGAAATCGGTAGCTTTGTGGAGCGCCTCCTGGATCGTACATGGTTTCTCAAGAGTTATCCAGTTTCTAAATTTCGACTTGAACCAGAGCGACTTTCTCAGTGCGTCGATGGCCGCTCTGTCGCTTATTCCGCTAACCCTAGCCATGATAAGCTTGAACTTACTAATGAAATCGTGGAGAGGCTCGTCTTATTTCTGAGACAGACTCCAGAGGTTAGCGACTGAAGTCTCTCTGTTTATGAACATCGAGTACTGTTTGAGGAACTCCGACGGAAGCTGGCAAAATTTCCGATCAAATTTTGCTTAAGTCGAGAGAAGGAATCGAGTGGTGCCCCTTGTAAGTTTTAGACGAAGAGGCAGCAGTAGCCCGCGTTTCTTTCGCTTTCCTTGAGCTTGGCTCGACCCATGGTGATCTGGAAGGTTTGCAGGTGTGCTTTGGGATCAGTCGTCCCATTGTAAGTCGGCACCTTTAGTTTTCCGGGATCGAGGAGCTTGACCTCGGTAATACGGGCTGTGAAAGGTGTTTTTCAAGACTCGTACATCAATCGATCTATTTCGGGCGCGGCGCTAGTGGCATTGTGAATTCGAGATTTCACAGCCTTCACTGCCGCGTCCGTCTTCGTGATGTTGTCACGGAGATCGCGAATCTTAGTCGGGTCTCCAACAGTTGTCTGACCTCGTCGGCGTTTGCTGTGAGTGAGCTGAGATTGCTCCTCGACTGTTCTCGCATGTTCCATGCAGTAGAGATTTTCCTCCTCATTCGTGGGAGAATGTCCGGGAGAAGATACTAGCTGTGTGTCATGATTTTTCCTCCTCCTCGGATGGACGTCAGCGTCTTCGTCCGATGGGTCGGATTGATCGCTAGTGTCCAGGTTCACCCGTTCGACACCGTCGTCCTCGACTTCCTGGTCGCGAGAAGGAGATTTTTCTGATTCCTTCTATGTCGCGTCAGGATTATCCTTTTCGGAAGTCTTTCCTTGTAGGTTTCCCTGTTCAGGTCTGGGACGCTCCATAGGAGTTGTGAAGTCAAGTCTTCTCCCGCGGATCCTTGTGGTTCCACGGGGGCAGATAGCTTTTGTTTTCGCGGTTAAGGTTTTAACCTGTTACGCGAGAGATCCGATCAGCTTGTCCTGCTCATCCGTCCTCTTTTGACAGGCGGAGAGTATTTCCTCAAACGCTGCAATGTTGGCATTGGCGTTAACTGCGGTCGCGTTTGCTAGTGGAGTTCGAGTTTCAATGTTCTCGTTGATGACATTCTCGTTCACTTGAAGTTCAGTGACGACCATTAACGCAACCCGACCACGTCCTACAAGATGCCATTGCTCGATCCAACAACTTCATCCACATGGAGGAAGATACCAAATCATCAGTATGCAAAATCCTACTGCAAAACCTGCAGCGACCAAGAGTACAGACCCAAGACCAGAACCGCGACAACACTCGACGAGCGCGAAACCGCAACAAAAGAAAAGTTTCTTCTATGCGATCGATGAGGATGTGGTCACTCTTCGCCGCAAAGCGTGGAACTCCTACCATTGGATGGAGAACGACAATCCGTCCAGATCCCCGCCATCACCGAACAAGCTAGAACCGAAGAGAAAGGTCCATACTATTCTTATCGCAAACCCAAGCACACGACTCCAGGAATTGCATACAGCTCAAAGAGATCATGTCCACCAAGTACGAAAAGGGCGAGATCAAGATATACCCGGCGAAACCGCAACCAAAGGGCAACAATAGTTGAACCAAGAACAAAGATAAGAGGCCCTAAAAACCCACCGGCAAACTGAAACATGACGAGTCGCAGGAAAAGGACAAAGAATCAGGAGCGCATGAACGAGATGACGCTCCTCCCGACAAAGAGCAGCCTAAAAATCGAAAGCGAATACATGTAATCCTCGCTGGCCGTGAGACATCTTCCGACAATGACTCGGACCACGGTGATCTACGAACGCTCTTCACCAAACGGAAGCTAGACAATAATTCAACCAAGCCAACTGACCTTCGAGAAACGATCAACAAATCATAATCCCAAAGAGTGACCCCAGCGATAGGTTAACAACGCAAAACGACAGATCTACGAGTAAAGCTCAACTTGAAAGTTAGTGATCTCAGAGAAAAACTCGACAAGTCGAAGAACATCGACTTGAGACAACATCTTGATCACGTCAAATCCGCGTCCAGCCAGTCAACCATAAGCCAGATAGCCACCAAGTTGAATACTAACGACATGTGCTCGCGACTGACGAGAAAAGGACCACGACACATAAACGTGATCATGGGAGGATCGCCTTCTTGTGGGGAGTTGCGCTCGATAAAGGAACACTAGCAACAAGCGAAGTCTTCTCAGAAATGGTCCCTTCAACCCTAGAGCGGTCCCTTGATCACTTTCTCACCCGAAGATACCATCGAAGTCCATATGCCACATAATGATCCATTACTCATCGAAGTCGGCACAGGTGATTGGGAAGTGACCAAGGTGCTAGTCGACACCGGTAGTTCAGTTGATCTCATCTACCGCAGCACGCTCGAGAAGATGGGAGTAGACCTCCATCTTATCAAAACCTCTTCCAGATCTTTAACATGATTCAACGGACTCTCGGAAGAAATGATTGGCACTATATGTCTCCCGGTTTACACTGGAAGCGTCACTCGGTCAGTCAAATTTTATATCGTCGGTACTACCGCACCTTACCATGTCATCCTCGGAACCCCTAGGCTACACTCGATGAAAGCGATAGAATCCACATATCACCAGTGCGTGAAGTTTCCCGACAATGATGGACGAATCCGAACGATATGCGGCGATCAATAAGCCAGGCGCGAGTTGCTCGTCGCGAGCGTTAAACAGAGTCAAGCGGCGTCACACGTCAACGCAGTCGCTAAGCCGATTCACAAGATTTACTCGCAAAAGGAAGAGGTCCTTGAAGTTGCGATTGACGAAAACAACCCGAGTAAGATCGTCCAAATCGGCGCTTACCTTACCGACGAGATGAAGACGGTCATCATTGATTTCCTGCGTACCAACAAGTCCACCTTTGCGTGGGAGACATCAGATATGAAAGGGATATATCTTTCCATCACATCACACGAGCTCAATGTTGATCCTACGTACAAACCTATTAAGCAGAAAAGGCGAAAGCTCAGACCAGAGAGATCCAAAGCCGTAAACGAGGAAGTGGAACGTTTACTCGCTGCTGGTCAGAGTGGCTGGCCAACCCGGTTGTCGTAAAGAAGAAGAACGGGAAATGGCGCTTCTCTGTCGATTTCACCGATTTGAACAAAGCCTGCCCAAGAGAAAGCTACCCAACGGTAACGAACTCCTGACCTTCTTGGATGCGTTCTCCGGATACAATCAGATAATGATGCATCCAGACGACCAAGAAAAGACTGCCTTCATTACGGATATGGGAACTTATTGTCACAAAGTCATGCCCTTCAGACTTAAGAATGCTAGAGCGACTTACCAACATCTCGTCAACAGAATGTTCGCTGACAAGCTCAGTCGAGCTATGGAAGTTTACATTGACGACATGCTGGTCAAGTCACTTCTCGCAGCGGCCCACCCCCGGCCATCTACATGCATGTTTCAAGACCCTGGACGATTACGGCATGAAGCTGAATCCTGCTAAGTGCATTTTTGGCGTCACCTCGGGAGAATTTCTTGTTTACATCATTACTCAGCGAGGAATCGAGGCGAATCCGAAAAAAAATCTCTACAACTCTTGACTTTCCTAGCCCTAAGAACATCCTATAAGTCCAAAGCTTGACCAGCCGAATCGCGACATTAAACAGATTCATCTCGAGATCACAGACAAGTGTCTTCCATTCACGCATATGAACGAGGTACTGAACAATCACCCTCTCCGCACAGTGATGCAAAACACAAACCAGTCGGGTCGGCTATCGAAATGGGCAATCGAGCTAAGTGAACACGATATCGTCTTCAAAAATTGAACCGCAGCCAAATCTCAAGTCCTGGCAGATTTCTTAATCGAGCTACCTCCTAAACTCAAGCAAGATCTCACGATATCGAGTCAAAACTGGATACTGCACGTCGACGGATCTGCAAAAAAACAATGGATCGAGAGCTGGAGTGCAACTACAATCACCAACCGGTGACCTGATTCGACAATCATCCAGCTTTGGTTTCCAAGTACGAATCGTTGATTGCAGGACTCCACTTAGCGAAATCCGTCATTGCAAAGCAAATCAGCGCGTACTGTGACTCACAACTCGGCGCCAGCCAGTTCAGCGGTGAATACAACGCTAGAAACGAGCGCATAGACGCCTATCTCAAACTGCTGCAAAACCTTGTTAAGGAGTTCAAAATATTCGAATTGATTAAGGTCCCCCACGGAGAAAACGTTTGTGCCGACGCCCTCGTAGCCCTAGGAAGCAAGCCTCATGACCAAGTCAAACGCACAATCCCGATACATCGGATTGAGGAGCCGAGCTTTGAACCAACGATTGAATCACCCGCGATAGTTACCCAGACATGTGTAATGGCCGAAGTAGAATGCGATACATCCGCCGAACAAGCTCAGGACGAGGATACAGACACGCGAACAGAACTTATCGAGTTTCTGCGAAATGGATTATTACCCGTCGAGAAATGGAAAGCCAAACGACTAAAAGCGCGTAGCGCCAATTACGTCCTGATTGATAACACTCTCCACCGACTCAGTGCGAATAAGGTTATCCTTAAATGCATCCACGGTAAGGAAATGAGGCTATTAATAGCAGAAACACACGAAGGAGCAGCAGGAAACCACTCTGGCGGGAAATTTCTCGCTCTCAAAGTCAAGAACCTAGGCTTCTACTGGCCAACCATGACTGCCGACTGCAAGTCGCATGATCGTCAATGCGATTAGTGTCAGCGACACGCATCGACTATCCATTACCCCATCGAATGTTACGTACCATGTCGTCTCCATACACGTTCATGCGTTTGGGAATGGATATAATCAGACCGATGCCGAACTCTCGGCAAAGAAGGTTTAACTTAGTCCTAACAGACTACTTCACTAAATGGATCGTGGCAGAAGTTTATGCCACCATCACTAATAAGGAAGTTCAGAAATTCGTCTGTAATAACATCATCTGTCAACACGGACTCCCCTACGAGATAGTCATGGACAATGGCTCTCAATTCATCTCGCATCACTTTCGCAAGTTCTGCAAGAGGTGGCGAATTCGTCTAAATATGTCAACCCCGATATATCCGCAGAGCAACGGTCAAGCTGAGTCCTCAAACCAGGCTATCATAGATGGGATCAAGAAACGTATCGATCTCAAAAAGGGACATTGGGCCGACGAGTTAGATGGCGTCTTTTGGTCACACAGAAAACTCCGTGAGGCGCAACTAAGACTACACCATTCTCGCTCGCATACGGGATTGACGCAATGACACCCGCCGAGTCTAATGTCACCAGCTTACACCGCTCAAAGATGCCGACATAACGAAGAGCTCAATCAAGACATGCTCTTTGATGCGCTCGATGCAATCGAAGAAAGACGCAACCAAGCTCTATTCCGCATCCAGAACTATCAACATCAGATCGAAAGTTACTATAACAAGAAAGTGCGGTCCAGTCCTGCAACATCCCTGATCCTAGATAAGGATCGTCGGGACGGCCATGGTTGAAGGGAACGTACCAGCCGGTTGTAATGACCTTAAGGCAAGTGTTCCATGGTCAGAATAAAGGGTTAAAGACGTCAGGAAGCTGGGACTTAACCTAGAGAGTAAACGGTCATCTAGAATGAGCTAAACAGTAGCTGTACGGAGTGAATGGGTAGCTCGACCAGCTCAAGGAAGCTAGGATCAGCTCACCCCAGCTCGGCTAGTACTAAGTCAGCTCCACTAGCTAGAAAACTAGCTCACTCAGCTGAATTAGCTGGGAGCCAGCTCAACTCAGCTCGACCGAGTGTTCTGGTCTTGGGTCAGTGGACCGGGTCCGGGCCGGTGGTGGGTTAATTGGCTAGGTCCGATTGGTTATGGGTCAGTATGGGCTCGGGCCATTTCTGGGGCAAAGTTAGAAGGGCCTGGACGTGTGAACTTTCTTGAAACCAACCAAGGAAGGGGCGGTTATAGGCGAAAGGAAGCGAGTGGCCGAGAAGGTGCAACCTTTGGCCGATGGTGCCCATTCGGTAGCAGTGCCTGTTCGTGGGGCAAGACTTATCCTTTCGTTTCCTATAAATATAGGGCCTTCCCTGTCGAGTTTTACATTCAGTTCCAGAGTAAAATACTCAGAGAAATCATAGAGAGAGAGAGAGAGAGAAAGAAAGAGAGAGTTTTCCGGTATATTGTAAAGGCCGAGATTGTGGTGGTGTTGTTCCAACGACTAGGATCATTTGGTAACTAACCCAGATGGGTAAGCACGAAAAAGAGAAGATGGTGGAGGACCCAGAAGTGGTTCAGAAGGAGCTAAGGATGGTTCTGGTCAAGCCAAGGAGCCGTGAAGGCTCAGTCAGCGGGAGGCTATGTGACGTGTGGGTCGATAATGCTAGGGACTAACTAGTTATTGTCTATGAAACTGTGAACAAGTTGTGTATTGGATCTAATGTTTCTAAGTAATAATACATAAACATATTTATGTTTCCGCTGTGCTTTGTTATCATTTGTTATGAACCTCATATTCGAATATAACTTAGTAAATAACAGACTTAAAAAGAATTAAACAAGCCCAAAATAAATAAGTAAGGCCATCGGGTCCAGTAAGGTCGAGAGACCAGGATTCGGGCGTTACAAGTTGGTATCAGAGCCAGGTTGATTCTAGGATAGTCGGGTTAGGTAGTCCACACACGCCCAGGCAACTGATTAGGTCTCTCGGTGAGGTTTGACGGTTAAGTCTAGGGATTGTTGTTTTATTTTATGTTATGCATGTGATTGTACTAACATTGTCTGAATCCTTAGGCTGGGAAAAGAAAATGGGGAAAGTCGCGGAAAGGAAAGGATGCGGCTGGTCGATTTAGTAAAGGGGCCGAGGACAAAGACAGACCGTCCGGGTTACCAACCAATCTGATTGCGGATAATACTGAAGAGGTATTACCAACCAACCATGCCAACCTTCCACGGGCGCAACCGGATAACGAGAATGGTCAACAACATCAGGAGCATGGTGAGGGATAAGAATCCTCACATGTTAACCGTGATGGTGACTAGGATGAAGGAATAGCCGAGGATACGGCTAGAACGGCCACAGAGCTGTCCAAGAAGGACTTAATAGAGGCCATGAAGGTAATGGGGAGTCAGGTTGCAGCTATGACTCAACTGTTCACGCCATTAGTGAATTCATCGGTTGGTCAAGCTACACCTGTGGCCACGGCCATACCTAATGCCAATGGTCCAGCTGAGGAAACGGCCGAGGTGTTCGAGATCGATCCTTAGGTAAGGTTCGTGAAAAAGACGGACTATCTGATTCTACTTCAACACATGTCCCATCTAGGCAGACGAGTGGAGGAGTAGGCTAGTCCGAAACTTCCAATCTACTCGTTGTCCATAGGATTATAGGAGAGACATTGCGGTTCACTTCTTGGAAGGGGATGCGCACAAATGGTGGTTGACTGTAGACAAGCGAACCAATGGAAGTCTCACGAGTTTTGCGGAATTCGAAGTTGAGTTCAATTTGATTACTTTCCTTCTGAGGCATGGGACCGTGTGATAACCCGCCTTTTGGGATAAAATGGTCGAGATCGACAAAGTTATAAATTGGAGCCGAGATTTTGTGAATCTAAGTACCTGGAGGAATGTTAAGTTTTGATCACAAGAACTTGACATGGTTCAGAGAAAATTGAAGCTTGGTCGAGTATCTACTTGGTGGTCAAATCGCGGGCGATATGGATGAACCCAGAAGTTTCGAAGTACGAGGAGGTCAAGGAATTGATCATGACTGAATTCTGGTCAAACGTTCCACTCAACAAAGGATGGTAAGTAATCAGGATGGGAAGAAAGCATGACGGGATCGAAGCATGGTGGCACTCTGCATGAGTCATAAACATGCTGATCGTCATGTGGAGCACGAGGTGTCGCAGCAGTGCATGCGTCTGGAGCCATACGAACCGACACACGGCTGCCACCAACCTGAAGCTTATTGGTTGTTGTCTTCTATAAATAGACCACGACCCCTTTCATTTCTCCTCATCCATACCACATAAAATCCACTCCAAAACGTGAGTGAGAAAGAAGAGAGAGAGAAAGTTAAGGTTTCGATAGTTTTCGAGCTTTTTCGAGAGTTTCCGGGGTCTATTTCTCTACCGTTTTTGAGTGAGTGCCTAAGGAAGGCTCTGTCCAATTCAGCTCGTCTAATCCACTCATATTTGTTGATTTTCAAGTGGAGGGGACGTCAAAGTCAGTTCAGTTCAGATTAGTTGAAGTTCTGAAGCCCGATACTCCATCAAGAAAGCAAGTTCTTTCCAATCGGGGATTCTCTACAATTGTGAAGCGGAAGCGCTGCCCAAATCAGTCTGTCCAAGGCAGTCATATTCTTTGATGATCAAGTGGAGGTTCTGTCCAAGTAAATATCAGTCCATACTAATCCATTCAAGTCGTCAATTGAGTTTTGGCCAAGTCCTCTCTGATCAACCAACTGCTTATCGGCATAGAACACTGTGAGTTGGTTTGTGCGAATTCCATTTGGAATTTAGGATAGATCGAGTCTGAATATAGATTGAATGATCACATTGTTGAAAGTTAGAGTCCTTAAGGTTATTTAATTTATTAGAACCGGACTCAGTTTAGCACGGGCTAAGCTGAGATTAAATGGAATTAAGACTGAGTTAATAACCTGACTAGGACTAGGGCTAGGATGCATCATGTTTGCTATTCTTGCGTGTTGATATGGTTGAGTGCAGGTTCCCGTTATCTTTAAAGATAGTTTCATATAAGGAGGTTGAACTATATGGGTAACGGTTTGACTGAGTTGATTGATGCTTATTTGTTTATATAATACTTGTTGATTGAGGTTAGTCATCTCTTAGTAAGGGAGTGACTAACCGGTTGATTGATGTTGTTTGGTTATTTGCTGTTGTTTAGTTGATTAGATGGCAGTGACCCGAAGGACTGTGGGCTGTCGCGCGGTGAGCTGAAGGACTGTGGGCCGCGGTCGGTTGAAAGTTCCTTCTTCTGCCCTTTGTGGTAGGAAGTTATGGAACCTTAGGGCAAGTGTAGCACCGAGATACGATGTTACGAGTTGGAATAGAGTCATAGTTAATTATAGTCTCGCTTTCGTGATTATGTTTGATTATTGGATACTTGTTGTTGTCTATGTTTTTATGCATGTTCCCGTTACTTGAAATTAGATCATGGCAGGAGGCCGGATCTAACTTAGTAACGGTTTGTTTACTTATTGAATTAGGATTGGTTGTTTAGCCTTAGCTTTGTTTGCATGCTAGGCTAGCTTGATTGTTGTTTTGGGTTGCCTGGGTTAGAGTCTAGGTTTGCGGGTAGAGGCCGCCAACTCACCAGTGACATTAGGTTACTCATCCAACTTCGTTGTCCCTTTTGCAGGTAGCTTTAGTTTCGGATTGACCGTGTAGCTTAGAGCTGGACGTTAGGACCGCCGGAGTAGATTTCATGCCTTTTGTATAAGGTATTTTGAGATTGTGTTTAGTTGACTCGATTTGGCATTCGGCCGGGCCCAGTCTTGATTTATTCAATGTATGAATATTTCTTTGAATCAATAAAGTATTTGTTTTTATATGCGCATCATGAGTACTCTGATATTTGACTAGTCCGGTTCCCTAGCCCGCCATGTAGCGCTTCCGGACCATGGTGTTGGGTTGGACGGTCGATCATGTTCTTGTTTGATTGTTGGCTAGCCAGTTGGCCTTTCATCTCCAACCACGGGTGTTGGTCGGTCGATCGGTCATGTTCTTATTTGATTGTTGGCTCTTTGGTCGACCATATGTTTAGGACGGTTCAGGGGTGTTTTACTTACCATCCAGGTCGCCAACCGGCGAGCTCCAGGTCGCCAACCAGCAAACTCCAACTCGAGGCACTGACTTTGTCCCAAGGGTCCTTACCATCCAGCTCGCCAACCGGCGAGCTCCAAGTCGCCAACTGGCCTTTCTCCTTTCCCTCGGGGCACTGACTTTGCCCCAAGGGTCCTTACCAACCAGCTCACCAACCGGCGAGCTAGTCGAGCCCATCCAGCTCGCGATTTTTCTCTCTCTAAACACAAAGGGCAATGATTAA
>JABAYD010025296.1:0-18296 GCA_014822095.1 Diplotaxis tenuifolia | reverse complement strand
TCTTAGTTTGAGGCTCCAAGCCCTCTCCGTATAGACGCTTAGGCAACTCCAACTCCATAACTGAAACTTAAACACAATACATATGAGTAAGCAATATCACAGTCCAGCTTAATAAATATTTTTTAAAAAAATCAACAAACAGTCCTACGCTATGACTTCGAACCGGAGTACAACATATCTAAGAACATAAACACAAGAACACAAGAGGCACAACATTAAAAGAAACCAGCAATAGCTAATAATACATGAGAAATATAAAGAAGAATTGAGCAAGTATTGTCCTAAGCTACTCGCGGTTCTATCATCTCTAAGAACATGAACACGACCACTAATCACAACATTCAAAGCTTATAACACATGAGAAATATAAAGAGTAATTGCTTTAGCATTAAACTAGCCAAACACTGATTTTGAAACATGAAACTAGCTTTATAGGAACCGAGCAAGAGACAACAGTTGAAAAAACTTGTTTCAATGAACCTTTATATGACTATAGACAACAAATCCTTCGGAAGTTTAAACTAGTGAATGTCACAATTTCATATCCCAAAAACGATTATGTTCATGTCATAACATATAGAACATATAGAACCGTAATTAGCTTAAGTTCATGTCATATATGTAAAAAAACGAAATTTAAACCGGAGCAGAGTAGAGGCGGAGACGACGGAGAAAAGGAATTGAAGGCCAATCACTTACCTCCCTCTGCCGTCGAAGATGAGTAGAAGAAGAAGAGCAGTCGGTGAGGCGAGATTCAGTCTTCGATTTGGATGGGAGAAGAAGAGATTGGAGAAGAACTCGCCTTGGTCTTGGTCTCCGTCACCACCGCCGAGAGGGAGAGAGACCCGAAGGGTGAACTCGTCTTGGTCTCCGTCACCACCACCGAGAGGGAGATAGAGTCGACGGGTGAACTCACCGTGGTCTCCGTCACCACCACTGAGAGGGAGAGAGAGCGAGCCGAAGGGAGAGAGAGGCGGAGAAAAAGGAATTGGGAATTTTGGGATTAGGGTTAGCTAAAGTCGATTTGTTTTTTTTTGTATTTTTGTATTTTTTTTTCTTTTTTGAATTAGTAGTTTAATTAATTATAATTTGATTTGTTAATTATTATTTTCTAATTCGAATTTTGAATTGTTTAAACTAAATTTAAGGGTATAATTACCATTTAGATAAAAAAAATAGTCTAATAAGACAATTAGACAATGCAATTAGCCTAAAAAGACAATTTCTCATTGGTTTTGGCCTAAAAAATCTATTTTCCCAAAGAAATAAAACTTGGTTTCTCTACAAGAATAATCTTGGCTACGGAGAAATGCATCGTCGAGTGAACATCCCTAGTCAAATTTTGTTTCTCGATAGATATAAAACCATAAGATACATCCCTAAAACATGATCATACAAAAGTACAACCCGACTCAATAATCTACAATTTCCAAAACCATATAGTAGACCAAAATATATTCTGAAACTGGTTGGAAAATTTTAAAATATATTTTCCATATTCAGAGCCGGTCCCGAGATTTTCGGGGCCCTATTCGAGAAATATTTATTATTTATTTAATATTTTTAAAATTTTACCATTTTTTAGAAATTCATAATTTTGTAGTATATGTATAGCATGTATATATATATATATATATATATATTTTTTATATATATATATATATATATATATATATATATCTAAATTATAATATAAATTCATCTAATACGTTTTTTTCATTTTATAAACAAAAATTTTATTAACTTTTTATTTACTGTTAGTATTTATATTTATTGTACCCAAAAAACTTAACTAAGCAAACACTTACATGTTAGTTGGTGTGCAGTGGCGGATCTAGAAAAAGTTTTGAGTGAGGGCATAAAAATATGAAAAGGTAAAAAAGAAAGTTAAATGGGCATGGAGGGGTTTGAACTCGGGTTTTGTGGGGGCAAAAGAAGGGTTTTAACCAACTATGCTACAAAATCTTTACTAATCTCTATGTATTTTAATTTATTTATACATTTTCATGGGGCAGCTGTCTCCTTCCCGTAAAGCGTAGATCCGCCCTTGTTGGTGTGTATAAGCGTGTGATGTGAGTATTTAATCGTAAGTAGTTTGTTTCTAGATTTTTTCTTTCTGAGCCGTTTGTTTGTAGATTTTCACAAATTCAAGAAAATGTTTGTTTGTAGACTACTTTGTATTAGTATGTGAATGCACATTTATCTCTCTCTTCTACTTTCTGCTAGTCTCCTTCCGTATTTTTGTGTTTTTCACTTCCAACTACCAATCTTATATTTTCACATACACACATATATATATATATTAAAGTGGGCCCCTACTAAGTGGGGGCCCCACTCAAAAGTTTCATAAAAATACCCACAAATACGCTCTGTTCATATTTAATATTAAATGTTCAATACATAATAAGTTACAGTCAATTATTTAAAATACAGAGTATATATCCAATGGTATAGTATTGTAAACTAGATTTTGACCCGCGCTAAAACGCGGAAATTATTTATGATTAAAAATTTATATAATTAGTTTTAACTTTGTTAAAGTATGTTTTGGTATAAAATCAGTAATATGAAATTTGTGGTGATGATTGTTTTGCATTAATTTTAGGTTTTTATTTTATTTTTAGATATGCTTTTAGATTTTGGTTTTTGGTTTTTATTTTTTAAGTTTCTATTTTTATTTTTTACTTTTGGTTATGGATTTTAGATATTTTAAATTAGTTTGAACTGATATTACCAAAAAATAAATCTCAAATACTCGAACATCTAATTTAAAATTGAAAAGATGACGATATTTTTTTAAAACACAATTGCAATGATTTATTTTGTAAATAAACAAAAACAAAAATATAACCCGCATTTTTAGCTATTGTTTTTTAGTTTTAGATTTAATTTTGCCTTTTCATTTTGATTTACATTTAATTTTTAAAAAATCAATAAATTATTTAATAAAAATAAAACAAACGGTATATTACGATTTTTAAAATCTATTGGTTTCATATAATTAGTAGATTTCCATATTTATCAAGAAACTGTTAATATATAAAATCTATTGGTTTCATATAATTAGTAGATTTCCATATTTATCAAAAAACTGTTAATATATAAAATCTATTGGTTTCATATAATTAGTAAATTTTCATAGTTCACATTTTGATGATATCTAAATATGCATATTTATTGTGCTGGTTTAGTTTAAGTAATACGATTCAACCAAATATATGTCATATTTTATTTGTAATGCTGTAGATAGAGTCTAAATTTAAATGACAACTTGTATCCGTAGATAAAAGAATGACTCTGTTTTAATAGAGTATATGTCTAGAATTAGTTAACCTAATGATAAAAATGTAGATTTACGTATTTTTTATAAAACTTTTAAAATTTATTTTAATTATCTTTAAAGTCTATATTTGTGACAATTTATTTTTTAGATTTATCTTAGGAAATTTCTTTTTAATCTTAAGTAGTTGAATAAATAGTATTAAAAATCGTCAACGAAGGTTGGTAAGCTAATCGGAGACTTTACTGTTTGCGTAGCCAAGCGTTGATGGCAACTTTCTGTCACAAGAATGAATAGCAGCTTTAATCTTGTTTTCATGATTTATGTGAAAATCTCTACACATTATATTTTAAAATTTTATACTTGAATTCTAAATAATCGTCAAAATATAAATTTACCGATAATTTTATAAAGTAATAATGCATCTGTTGAGTCATCAAAAATTTCAAAAATGATGTGTCTATTAAATCACCAAAGAAAATGAAGAAAAAGATCGTTAAAGATGAGAAGAAATCTTAACATGCGCCAAAAGAGGAAGAACATCTAAGCGTATGGATACTATTACATTACATTCCGTAAGATTAATAGTGTAAGATTAAGACTAATATAACAACTATAAGGCATGGAGTAGAGAAATAATGTATTTCCTTAACTCTAAATATTAATAAGACGGGACTATACGAATATCGATATCAACAATACAACCATGGCAATTGTGAACACCCTAACGAACTATAAACTCTATGAAAAACTCTTGTCATATTGACTTACTTTAAGAGATTTTTTTTCCGTTGGTTTTCGATGTGAAAATAGTTGTAAAAGAATAAGAATAGTCGGTTTATTTAAAGAGAAAGATGAGAGACACCTCCCGTAACAATTGCTGCACGTGGGTGAAGATATTGCGGAGATCAAGAAAGTTGAGTTACAGAAATTTATTCTTCGAGACTCTCTCTTTTCCTGTTTAAAATATATGAGAGAATAAACTACGTGACATTTTTATTTGTTAGACAAAATACATGTCGTTTTCTCAAAACAAAATGCATGTTGTTTTGGGTCAAAACACAGAGCTTAATTGGCCCAGAAAGTACATTTTATAGTGGCTCTGAAGACAAATTTATCCAAGCCCAAGTCGAGCCGAGTCAGGCCAGACGGCGGCGATGTAGGGAGCCATCCTATCTCCTGAAGTTGTTTAAGCTTATGCATAGGAGTGTACATATATACTACTCATTTTTCCTCTTCCCGGCCGATATAGGTCTTTTCGCGTAGCCACTTTTCATTTAACCGACATTTTTGTTGGTCTTACAACATCTGAGGCCCAGTGTCATTGACATTCATTTTTTAATAATAGCCATTAGGCTCCCACAACTCCCACATGAATTAAAATGTCTCTAAACATATGCATACTAAATGCATACTCGATAGACTCTAAAAACTATACTTATTCTATTTATGACTAGATGGACTAAATCAAGAGTTTTTGCAAAAGATTCACTATGTTGGAGTTAGTGGAATTTTTAATCCTTGAACGACTCATAATTAATATATTTGGAGTTACTTTACCAAAAAGTGAACATGATGTCTTGAATAATCTGGTGTTTTATGTAGACCGAAACAACATGCATAATGCAGTTTCATTTTCTCGTAGAATTTAGTTTTCTATTGTGTTTATTATGGCTATGAACTATTCCTTGTTTTCACGAGTAAATATAACCTTGCATTTATTTTCCTATAAACAACTTTATTTTACACTCGTTAGGTGATTAACCATGAAAAAATCGACTAATAGTCCGTTTTAAAAGCTATGGATTCATTAAGAGCATATGCTTATCCTTCTTACATTCGTTAACATTTTTATCATCTTAGGAACTGGGAAAAAACTATTGTCTCAAAGTGTTTTTGGTAGATTATGTTTGATTTTGTTTTCTCTTTGAACTTGGGATCTCCAGCAATGATAGGTAGAGTTGAAGCTAAGCAACTTGCAAGACAAGCAACGAGTGGAATTGTTTATGGTTTAGTGGTGTTGAAATCAGTGGGGGGGGGGGGGGTAGAATGTGAGTGGGGGATAGAATGTGAGTGTGAGTGTTATTTTCTCGTGGTCGCCACAGCGCAGCTATTTAAGATGATGCACCAAAAAAATCGAAGACTTTTGTTGTCTGTGAGGCTTGCTTCACTCTTGAGCCGTACGTTTTGAATATTAAAATGTGAGTAAAAATCTGAATGACTTCTTTCTTTTAGAAAAAAAGAAGAAAAATTTTGATTGACATTTTAAACTTGTGTGCAAATTCTTTCTTTGTTTTTGAAAGCTCTCTTATCTATTATATTAAAAGAGAAATCATAACTTATTTTATATATGTAATTTTTTTTATATTTGGACCACTAGAAAATTTATTAAATATATCATTAAAGTTAATAAAAATTTTTGTAACTACTTTGATCATAATATCGTTTGATATCTTTTTACTTTAAATATATATATATATATATATATATATAATTACAAAGAATCTCTTGAAAAAGATTTTAGCAATATCTTAAGTTTTTTAAAACTATGTTAATATTTCCTAATTTCGAAATAGTAGTGAAATATAATTATACATTAATATATATTCAGATATCTTTTAGAAAATGAAAAAAATAAAAATTATATAACTTATATATATTTATAATCTTAATCTATCATATTTAAAAATTATTAAATCAAAATAAATATTATTAAAGTATATTAAATTGGAAAATTAATCTATTATATAAAATGGATAAATTAATATATTATATAAAATAGATACATTAATCTATTTTAATTTCATAAATAGAAAATATGTTAGCAAAACGGGGTTTTAGTAATTATATAATACATTTAGATAATTAACATATAAACTTTTTTTATATACAATTATATACTATCTAAATAAACATAAAAATTTGCTAAACAGCAATCCAACTTTGGAACCAGATCGGAATTTATTATAAACTAAATATAAAATAATTTCATTTGTGACATTATATAATTATTTAAATATTGTATATTAACGTCACTGATAATATAAACCAAATATTTATTTATACAAAAATGAAAACAAAATCCGCACGGTTGCGCGGGTCAAAATCTAGTTTTTATGATTAAAATAATATTCACTAATGATTCTAAGTTCAGAAATCTGGATTATGAGTTTTGAATAAAAATAATTTAATAATAATTATAAGGATTAGTAGGAAAAAAATGCTTACTTGAAATATTATAAATCTATTGTAAGAAAAAGTTGTCTACCTAATATTTATTACAATTTGTAACAGTTATAAATTCTAGCTAAAACAAAAAAAATAACTTTTCTTTATTCTTAAACTAGGGTAAACCCGCCTTACGGGCGGACGACTACATAAACTAACAATATCAATTTTTTTAAATTGTATTTTTTTCTAACTTAAAATAGTATCAAGGTTGTTTTACAGCAATTATCTGTGTATTTTTCATTTTAGAAATTACAAACTTTCCTAACTATAACAAAATATTAAAAATGAAATTATTTAATTTCTTTCAATGTTAATAAGTCATATATTTTTTTTATGTATTAACTTGTTTTTTCTTTACGTATTTTCTTTAAAACTAATGATTTACACGATATAAATAAATAACTTATTCTTTGTAACTGAAACTATTTTACGACAAAAAATAGATAATAAGAAACTATCGTTACTATTTATACATATACATGTTTGTTAAAATCTTATATATTATTATATAGGGTTGGCATGTGCGTACTTTATATATATGTTCATTTAGTTTTTTTTTTGAAAAGTTATATGTTATGGTTTAGTTATTCTTTTTTATAAGCAACTTTTGGTTGTTCGTTAGGTTTGCATTTGGGTGTTTTGATTGTGTAAATGTGCTCAGCTCTTGAAAATGTTGTGATAAGTGATTCTCGTTGGACGATCGGGAGAATAATTCATACTGATGTGGGTGAGTTTGACAGATGGTAAAGTTAATTAAGTTTACAAAAAAAAACTGATGATCATAATTAAACTTATTAATTATATAATTGGCTATAAATATGTTCAAATTTTCATTATTAAGAATTTTATTTTATTTATATACGACACCTACAAAATATTTATAGACTATTAGATGTATTAGTACCAAAATTATTAAAACTATAATGAAACTATTTTATTTTATTTATTAAAAAAGTTACCATTGGATTAAAAATGTCATTGATTATTAAAATGTTAATGGACTATTAATTGTTGTATTAATATATATAGCTTAAATAGTTAATGAAAAGAGAAAATTAAAAAACAGCACAATTAATAATGAGTATAATTTTTACGAAATTTGATGTACTAAACTTCAACAAGTATCCAGAGTTTACAATTGCTAGATAAGATTTTTCTATGAGAAATCACACCTTGAGTCTTGGAATCTTCATCGTAACTAAGAGCTTTGTCAAACTTGCTAGAAAGGAAAAGTGTCGCGGTTATCAACGTTGATACCTCTTGGACTCTTCATCGTAACATAGAGCTTGCTCAAACTTGAGTCAAAGTGGACACTACCTATGACATAGTCTTGGACGACAAACTGATTCTTCTCTCACTGCACATAGTTTTAACAAATACAATTATAAAATATGGAGTTTTAACTGAAGTGGTTGAAGTATGGAGATTATCATCCTCCATATATATATGCACATAACCAAACCAAATATGCTCTATATCCTAGCTCTCTTAGTTCAGGTAACAGACAAAAATGGTTTGATGTTCTATCAGGCATTAAATGTTACCTCATGAAAATAACTTACGTATTTAACCAGGATGCATTTGAGAAGACCACTCCGATTGGTACGTGTTTCCGAGTACAGTTCATTACTGCATACTCACAGTATCACAACAACACAAAAAAGATGCTGCCAGTGAAACGTAAATTACCTTTCAGAATTATCATATGAATATCCCAAGGTGATGGAGGTAAACATATATGCACACTTACAACTCTAGGCTTTGGCTAAACACCAAATATGTGAATGTGATTGTGACTAAGACAATGTCACAATATATTCCAACTTTGGATTATTACAGCAATGGTTTGCCACAGTTTATGAAAATTTGTAGAATCTCAATCTGTCACAGTTGTTGGCAAAGATCCATCTATCAATACAATCTCAGTATCTGTTTTTTTTTTTTAAACTGAATAAATTCTGCATTCCAGTCAACTTATTTGCCTTTCATGATCCCATTTGGACCATCCTTCCATAAAATAAAATTACAAATCAATAGTAGACCTCTAAGATACATAAATCATCATGAAACAGACCAAAATGTGTTTTCAGCACTTACCGAATGGTCCATAGATGACAGTGTGTTTGAGCTCGGGAGAGAACAACACTGATCGTCAGTTTCTGTGGCGACTCAGCTGCCATACCATGTTGAATTGGAAGATTAAATAGTTTCCAGTACACTAAGAATTTCTTAAGCGTCTCCAGAATTGAACAGATGCTTTGCATAATCTAGATTTGTGGCTGAATCATGAGGATCACTATCCTTGAACACCAACTACTTTAAGCCATGGATGCAGCAGTCTCCGCAGCAATCTCAGTCTGGAGTGTCTGAACAATTTTAATTGGTCTCTTCTCTTTCATGGTTTGGTCTTTCCAAGCACCGCTGATGTGATTTGGTTCTCCAACATGAGTGCGCTTGCTTGAACCATGCATCTATCTGTCAATAAGTAAAGAGTTGCAACGTTTGTAAATATCAACTTCTTTGTAAAAATTATTGCACCAAGTATCATGGCAAGAAGCTGGACGTAAACCAAAAATACGTCTAGAGATGCAAAACTGACCAACCAAAAATATTAAACCAAAACCATGCACACAGACGATCATCTTTAACATCATAATCTCTTCCTATGTTTCCTGTTTGTAGGCTGATTGATCAGAGCAACAACACCTGTAACACGGCAAACACAGACTCAACGACGAAACTCCAGCATTTCTAAAAATCTATGCAATCAAGACATGACAACCTAGAGATATAAACTATAACATTACTTTCGAGCAATATGGTGAGAATGGTTTTAAACCTCATTCTAATGTAATAAAAAGATCAAGACAAAGGGTCCAACATACCAGAAGAGACGAACAACATAGGTGTTATTACAGTAAAGGAAGAGATGGTCTGCTGAAGCGTCTTTGTGCATCTGGAGCAAAAGACATAGCACCAGTCTTTCTCAACACTAAACCCAGTGTTATAGCACCAGCTTGTCCATATAAAACCAAAAAACAAATAAACAATCGGACTTACCATCCCCAATGAGGAAAATAATAATATAGAAAGCAAAATTTTAATGACTATGAACATGGCTTTCAAGAATGGAATCACCACTGTGCATGTGATTCTTGGCCTCCCAGAAATGCAGCAACCTAGCCTCAACAGTGGAAGAACATCTACCGAACTTCAAATCAGAGAAAAAAACTCTGGATCGTGTTTTAGAAGGTGATTGTTCAGAGGAAGGAAGCTAACCTTTTTAGACTCAAACGTAAACCGCCTCGCAATACAAAAGCTCACATTGATGGCTAGATTGTGTTCATGAAGTTAAGAGGAAGTTAATTGTCATGAATCTGTAAATGGAAGCGTTCCTGTTGGAGAAGAAGAATCTCAAACAACGCAAGCAAAACCCTAACAAAGGATTCACCAGGTCGACTTCAGTTTGTGATACTCATTAATAGAATGTTCTTAATGATTGTGTTATATAATTGATATCTAGAAACCTGATCTCAGATGTTTAAGCAACCTTTAAATAATTATGTCATGAATCTATTCTATTAAGCTAGGATTGCTAGAGTTTAGTGATTAGCTAACCTAGGAAGCCTAGTGAGCCTTATTCAACTTGCACATAAAGCTTAACTAAAAGCGTGTCGATTGATATCCCAATAGGATAATCGATCGACCGAGCGAAAGATCCATCGATTGATATTCCTCTAGAATAATTGATCGACACTTCTATTGACCAGACCCCATTTAATTGGGTCAATATTGTTGGGTCTTTAGTTATAGTTTATCGACTTATTCAAACAAGCGATCATTGATGAATTTGCTATTATTGTGGCGAGCTCTTTAATATCATTGCACACAACTGATATAGCACCTATAGAATTATAATCCATGATACCTGAATAATAACCTTAAGTCTAACTTCTTTCCAATTAAGTTCAAAACCCTCAATCAATTTAGTAGATAATTTTTCTTGCTCAGTTAGGATTACTGTAATTATTTATTACTTTCAAAACTACAAACAAAACTAGTATTATTCACTCTGATTAAATTTAATTGGTTCCCTAGCATTTCACGGATTCGATCCCTAAGTACTACGACAAAAATTTAATTAGTGTCCCATTTTTGCGGATGGGACACTACAAAAAAGTCTACATTGATAGCACACTGTTATAGCACGTTTTACTGAACTGTTATCGTAGATGATTTAAAAATTTTTGTATTATATAATAGCTTTAGATAAACGCTATGATAGAGAAAAATTTAAAATAACATTTAATTAATGTTATTTTGCGAATTACATGAGTGGAAAAATAAAATCACCGATTTCACCAATACTTAGCAAAAATTCAGATTTAAGCGCCAAAAATATTACTTAAGCGACTTAATAAAACTACGAAAGACTTTTAGTAGCACTTTTGTAATACTAAGAAAAGCTATTCGAACCCTTAAACCTTAAACATGGTTTTAAACCCTAAATTCTAGACACAACCCTTAAAACTCTTATCATTTCATATTATAACTTCAAATCTTAAAATTAAACATAAAATTTAATTTTCTTAATCTTAAGCGAATTCAGCATAAACTATACATTCAATATTCTAGATATAAAATTCAAATTTAAACTATCAAAAACTATTAGGCTTATAAATTTATCTTTATAATTAAGTCTTAACATTTATATTTAATAATTCATTTAACATTTGTCACCTCTAAATTAAAATTAAAATTCCAAACCCTATTTCTAAACTCCGAACCGTGTTCTATAAACCCAATGTTGTGACGGTTGTGTTTATATTAACCAGCCGTAGTAGGATGGATTAACAGTGAACTCAGCTTATTTATGGCTGAGTTATTAGCGAAAGATTAATTACTAGATTAGATTCGTTTGACGCTCTTTTATGTGACGATATGACTGACTTATGGTTTTTCATCCTAATTACAGCTGATTTATTAGCAAAAGATTAATAACTGTAATAGTATCCACGATTCGGCTGACCTACTAATTAACTGATTTTCCATGTCATCCGCTATGTCATCACTAACGAACGAAATTTACAACTTGTGTTTACGCGACTGTTCATGTTCTTTTTCATATTAGTTAGAGTCTCTATTAGTTATTTATCGTCTTCATCTTTCTCAGTTAATTATGGATCCGGTAATTATTGTTTCCGGTAACTGGATTAAGAAAAACAGATATGTATTCAACGTTGATATTAGAAGGTGTAAAGTTCTTAAAAGAAAAGTGTGGACCCGATATGGATTAAGAAAAACAAATATGTATTCAACGCCGATATCTAATCACGTCGACAGTAGAGAGTGTTGTCATGTGTCATCATTGGAATTAGATCTTGACCCGCACAACTGTGCAAGTGATTATTTTTATTTTTACAGACATAGTTATTTATTTTACATAAGTAATTATAATATTTACCATATTACTAGTTGTTTAATCTATATTATTAAAACACAACAATTTTATAGTTCACATGCAATAATTTTTTTTTAATTTTCAGTGATACCAAATTTTAAATCATGCGATACAAAATTTTAATTGAAAATATTATTGATTAAAATAAAAATTTTAATTGAAAATTGTTATATTAAATTAGTTTCACAAATTTAATACATAAATGTACATGATATCATTACAAAATTAATTAGATATTTAAAATTTTTATTTTCGTTAAAGAAAAATATAGGTTTATTTTAAATAATCACAAAATTAACATCATATTTTTAAGAAACTAAGTAAAAATAAAATATAAATTTATTTTAAATAAATACAAAATTAACTAAATATTTTGAATGTTTATTTTAATGAAAAATGAAATATATATTTATTGCAAATAAAAAGTTATGAAAGATTTTATTCAGATATAATTTCAGAGAAAATATAGAAATATCTATTTGATTTTTTGTTCTAGAATAATTCAAATAATTCATATGTTTATACATAATATAATTTAAATAATTTTTTTAAAGTTTGATCCAAACTAAATATTACATATGAACTAAGTCATGACTTCTATTTTAATATATAAGATGTGCCACTTAAATACATTTTAGCTGAGTCCTAAGAACCTTGCGGCAAAGGATGAAAGAAGAGACGAGGAACAAGACGTGGAGTGAGTCAGGGAGGCGAGGTCATGTGGACGAGGAGGTGCGAGGAGTGGGAGCTTCCAAGATTTCTACGCGGATGCGTTTGGTGTTGTGTTTTTTGGGTGGTACCTTTGATCGATTGCATGATGGGCATCACATTTTCCTCAAGGTTATTTTTTGTTTTTCTCTCTGCAATTTCTGCTTAAGAATTCAACGTTGATCGACTCTGTACGCATGTTTGTTGATACAAAAAAACATAATCATCGCTCTTTATTCTGATATAAGAACAAAAGCATCATAGGTTTATTACATAACAGAGTTATGAAAGTCGTTTCAAGTTCATTACTATTAGTAAAATTTTGTTATGGGAATTGATTGCTTTAGTATCAAACAAACTGACTGTGATAATCCATGTAAGCTTTTATTGATTTTTTCAAGTAAGTTATTGATGCGTTTAGGGTTACTCGAACCCAAAACTTCATCCTGTAACAACTCTCAAATTAGATTAGCTGTCATCAATTGATCTGTAGGCCAAACCACATATAAAAGTCATTTGGTGATTGCAGAATAAGTAAACAATAATTTTGAGTCTTGGAAAATTAATACACCACTCATTTGTGGGACGGGGTCCACATGCCGAGAGAACGGACGTGAGTGACCTATTATCTGTAGATGGGCAAAACATAACAAGTGGCATCAGAACTGATTAACCATTTCGGTTGTGATCCGAAAGACGTTTTAACACCTGTTGTAGGGAAAACGAAAATATTATGTTTTTTGAGAAGAGGTGAATCGTAAATATCTCGAGTTATGATATATATAAAAAAGGTTAAAAGATTTAAATGAATTTAACAAAATTTGTACGTTACTGTTTGCCATAAATATTCTGGATTAGACATTTAAATATGACTTATCAAATCTAAGAAGGTTGACCGAAAAATCTGTAAGCAACAAAAACAAATCAAACAAAGGTATGAAAGTATCCGTAATAAATAAACAAAAACGGAAATAAATATGGGCTTTAATGCAGTTTAATCTACACATTAATTAATTAAACGAAACAATCACAACGTGATCGGAACATAATTATTACAAAATGGAAGCGCGTGAGAGAATTTATAAAAGCTTCATCTGCTTTACTCTTTTTTTTTTTCGTTCTTCTCTCCTTTACAATTTTGAATATTTATTTGTCTCTTCCTTCATGCACTAGTGTGTGAGTGATTAGACTAACCAAAAACTCGAAATCAATCTTTTTAATCCAAGTTTTCGCGCTAGCTCGAGCTGCATTCCCCGAAGCTCCCCGTAGCTCGGCTTGTTTCGTCGGCGAAGGAGATGAGGAGCGCGTCGTTGTTGATTGCGGTGGCTCTGTGCTCAGTCGCGTCGGTGGTTCGGAGCGGATCTAGTTACGGAGACACCGAGACTGCGATTTCGCTACTAGAGAAGAAACTGGCGGCGTCGGAGGTCACCATGGTGCCTCTCACCTTGATTCAACGAGCTGGCGCCAAAGGAGCTGGTACACACGCTCTCTCTCTCTCTCTCTTTCGTTGTTATAGAGTTTGATTTTGCAATGTTGCTCGATTTCGTAGACTCAGATTCATGGAATCGTTCGTATTGATGCAGTGTGCTTAGATGGGACGCTACCTGGTTATCATGTAGATCGTGGTTTTGGTTCTGGTGCTAACAATTGGCTTATCCAACTTGAGGTATGTATTGAGGACTGGCTTGGAAACTAGATGTATCAGTTTTTGTTGTTTATTAATGCAACTTGGCTGGTGTGTAGGGTGGAGGATGGTGTAACAACCATAGGAGCTGTGTGTATCGCAAAACAAGTCGTCGTGGCTCCTCTAATTTCATGGAAAAGACTTTGCCTTTCACTGGGATATTGAGCAATAAACCTCAAGAGAATCCTGGTTTGTTACTACTCAAACATCATGAGTTTTGTGCGTGTGGTTGTAAAATGCTCACTGCTATTATATCGATTCTGTTGGTGGCTTTTGTAGACTTCTTTAACTGGAACAGGATTAAGTTGCGTTACTGTGATGGTGCGTCTTTCGCTGGGGATAGTCAGGACGAGGTTAGTCAGATAGACAAGAATGTATTTCTGGTTCAAAATCTATGCAACTTTTTCTTTATAGTTTGTTGCGAATGGCTTGTTTGTAGAGTTCCCAAATTTTCTATCGAGGACAACGGATTTGGCAAGCGGCTATGGAGGAGTTCTTGTCTTTAGGCATGAAGCAAGCCAATCAGGTCTTCTACATTTCATTGGCTCTATTCGTTTACTGGCTTATGTTCTGTTCATCTTCTTATCTAATCACTTGCAAGTGATTATTCATCATCACAGGCTCTTCTTTCTGGATGCTCAGCTGGAGGATTAGCTTCCATCTTGCACTGTGATGAGTTCAGAGAGCTGTTGCCTAGTTCCACAAAAGTCAAATGCTTAAGTGATGCTGGAATGTTTCTAGACGTGTAAATCTCTTCACCTTTTGCCTTTTCTTTGTTCAAGGGAAGTATTATGTTTTCTGTAGAAAAACATTCAAACTTGAAATGTTATGATGGAAAATACAGAGTGGATGTCTCTGGGGGCCACTCACTCAGGAATATGTTCCAAGGTGTTGTTACAGTGCAGGTAATCCCAAGATTCACTTTTGTTTCTTGAAACAGGCATGAATAAAGTGCATACAACTTAACATCATCATATGCTCACTTGATACTTTTTATTCTGTCGATTTACAGAACCTCCAGAAGGGCTTGCCCAGTACTTGTACAAACCATTTGGATTCTACCTCGGTACATCTCTTTCATTTTTTTTTTAATATCACTGTTTGCTCAGCAAAGTTACCAATATACAATGCCTTGAGAGAATCTTATGTGCCTTTCCTGTTTTCTTCAGTGCTTCTTTCCCCAGAACTTGGTTTCAGACATCAAAACCCCAATGTTCCTTCTCAACACAGCATATGACTCGTGGCAGGTGATGATCATGTTTTTCATCTTGAGCATTATTTTTGATTCTTGACAATATTTGAACTTTCTCAAACAGATCCAAGAGAGCTTAGCTCCTCCAACTGCTGACCCAGGCGGCATCTGGAAGGCATGCAAATCAGATCACTCACAATGCAACTCATCACAGATCCAATTTTTCCAAGGTCAATCTCTCTCTACTCTATGCTGAGCCTGCACCATATTGATGGTTTCTAATACCTTGTATCTTTCTTACATCAAATAGAATTCAGGAACCAAATGCTGTTTGCCGTAAATTCATTCTCTAAATCAGACCAGAACGGTCTTTTCATAAACTCTTGCTTCGCCCATTGTCAGACTGAAAGACAAGACACTTGGTTTGCTCAAGATTCTCCCCAACTTAACGGAAAGGTGACGTCACCCCTCAAAAAAGATCATTCATACAGAGTTTATTGAACTCCTACTCATGATTGTCTTTTGTTAGCAGAGAGTTGCAGAGACCGTAGGTGACTGGTACTTCGACCGAGCCAAAAATGTCAAATTCATTGACTGTGCTTACCCATGTGACAAAACATGTCACAATCTGATTTTCGAGTGAGTAAATCTTTGAAACTCATCTGATTCTTTCAAACTTATTTATCTTAAAACTCCAAATCTGTACCATTCATGTAACTCTCATAAGAAAACCAAGCCCTTCTTGTTCAAAGAAAAAACCTGTCATAAGAGAACCATTTTATTTTGTTGATTCCAGGTCATATTTATATTCAAAGTTTTTGTTTATTCTATATGTATATATATTCTTTGTGCAGTGTTAATCAAACAGGTGTAGATTGGAGTGTTGATCCAACAGCTGTAGAGATCCCAGCTTCTTCTTCGAAGTTTTGTTTTCCTCTTTTTAGAGCCTCTCTGGTCTCTCTAGTGTTGGCAACACTCATCCTCGGATTCTTAGTTCAGTAGGTATAGGGAGACCTTCTTTCATACCTCAACATTTTTATAGTTCAAATTTCCAATCTAAGTTAGTATCAAATCCATGTAAGCAGAACACAATATATTAAAACGAGAAAGAAAAAAAAAACTCATGGTTATACTATATATTATGCTAGACTATAAATCTACATAATATTATATCACTGCAGAGCGACTTGCGATACAAGCCTCAAACAAAAACGAAGAGAAATAATGATTGATTAATGACACCCAAACCTATAGTTTATAGACGCAAATTTTCCATGCGAACATAAAAGTTGTAACTGGAAAGACCTTAAAAAGAATAAATTTTCAACGGTGTCTTGGGCTAGTGGTTTAGTAGTTGGAGTTAATTTTATGGTGCCTCAGGCACTGCCCCTAGTTCGATTTCCATTGAAAAAAATATTTTACAGTATGTCATATCAAGGCATCTCCATCCCTACTCTATTTTTTCCTCCAAAATGAAGTAAAAATGATTATGAAGTAAGAATTGTTACAACCCAACTCCATATTTGATTCCATAATAGAGTTTACTTCATAAATGGAGTAATCTATTTTTTGTTTGTTCATCACTCTATAACGGAGTGTGAAATGGAGTTGGATTGGAGTATTTTTACTCCATATTCACTTTTACTCCATTTTAAAAAAAAATATGGAATATTATATTGGAGATGCTCTTAGCCCGGGCTGATCCTCGACCTAAAAGAAATTAAGGTTCAAATCCAACTCTTCCCAGTTTAAAAAAAATAATAATAATAATTATCGTAGCTTAGCTCTGGTGTGTCCACAACTACGTTTCTGAATTCTGATTTGGATTACCCACTAACCAACCACACATACTTTGTCACGTTCGGTAACGTTTTGAGATTTGAGAATAATTTTAAAAAAAAAACGAAAAAGAAGAAAGAAGCCCGAATCAGTCACGGGGTTAGTGCGTAATCCAAAATTCAAATATAATTTGAAATAAAATATAGTATCAGTAGTTCTTTTAAAAAGGCACGGACATAGCGCATCAATATTAACACGCACGTACACGTTATTAAACTAAATGAACTTATTAACCTAAAACCAATTGATGATAAATGTATTGGTTCATCTATCTAATATACTAGTGAATATTAGTTCCCACTTCCGATTTAGGACAACATTATGTCTAATACGCTCATTCGAAATGATGGCTTTTTGAACGTCAATCTCAAAATGTTTGGACAAATATCGATGGGCCAGCTTCAGGCAAGGATCGATGTAGATGGGGTTACATTTTGTGAATCGTGGACGCTGATACCATGTTAAATTTGATGGGCTTCTAATCTAAAACCAATTGATGATTAGTAGAGTGGTCCGTCCACCTTATATATTAGTAAGTATCTTTTTGTTTGTTCATCACTCTATAATGGAGTGTGAAATGGAGTTGGATTGGAGTATTTTTACTCCATATTCACTTTTACTCCATTTTAAAAAAAAATATGGAATATTATATTGGAGATGCTCTTAGCCCGGGCTGATCCTCGACCTAAAAGAAATTAAGGTTCAAGTCCAACTCTTCCCAGTTTAAAAAAAAAAAAATTAATTATCGTAGCTTAGCTCCGGTGTGTCCACAACTACGTTTCTGAATTCTGATTTGGATTACCCACTAACCAACCACACATACCTTTGTCACGTTCGGTAACGTTTTGAGATTTGGGAATAATTTAAAAAAAACGAAAAAGAAGAAAGAAGCCCGAATCAG
>JABAYD010025293.1:0-13392 GCA_014822095.1 Diplotaxis tenuifolia | reverse complement strand
GTACTTTCCATTATTTCTGTCACTCATAAGTTCAATTTTTAGTCTTTCAAACATCTATATTTTTCACCTTATTTACTCTCACATACCATCACATGTGGTTGCATCAAATATGATAATTTATGAGAGAGAAAAGAGGCAAAGATGAGAAAGGAAAGTAAGAGAAAGAAGAAAAGAGAAAGAGAGAGACAGAGATTAACAACAGTGGAGGATTGGTATAATAAAAAAAAAACAGAAGATATGACCTCATAGTCCTTACTCTCTCAAATTGTTTCCCAAAACTTACTTTTATAGTCATAAAAATCAAGATTTTACCTATTACAACACCAGATCTATAAATAAATCTAAATCTTGAAGTACTTGTTAGTATGGAAAATAGAAAGTTATAATATATTGTATATAACAGAAATGAGTGATGAAAGAAACCCCAACAAAGTGAATCTTAGTTCTACAAAACTGAATCTAAAACTCCACATTAGAAAACTCTGATATTGTTTCTTATTTTGTTTTCATTTATTATCTAACACTCACTCAGATCTCTTCAACTTTTGTACCATTTTCATCACTTACTATATAACAAGCTAACTATCAAAAAAGACATTAGTCTAAAGGGAAAAGAGTCACATGAAGAAGAAGTCTCGAATACAAGTACAAAATCTATGAAAAATCAAAGTAATTAACGAAAACATATGTACCAACAAAGATTCTCACAAGTGTTAATTGTGTTAGTGTGTGTTTATAAACGGAATATCAAGAAGAAAAAAAGGTGAAAATAACTCAACACGCAAGAGGGATTCTGCCCATCAAACTAAAATCTAGCATACAAGATCGAGAACCCTAGTAAAGATAACATAACCCTAACACAAACTTTAAAGTAATTACTTTATTAATTAAAAATACTAATTAAGAACAGATCAGAAAGAAGAAACCTGTTGTTTGAGTACTCATAGAGACGGCCACGGCTAGAGAAGACGATGAGTGCGACTTCAGCATCACAAAGAACAGAGAGTTCGTAAGCTTTCTTGAGCAAACCATTTCTGCGTTTGCAGAAAGTAACTTGACGGTTCGTTGTGTTCTCGATCCGTTTGATTTCGATCTTTCCTCTCCCAGCTTTCCTCTGTGGAGAAGAATCTCCAGCTCCTAGCTCCATTTGGTAGGCCATGTTTGCTTCCAAAACCAAAACTTAAAGTTTAGGGCAAGATTGATCAGTCCAAACAACAAGAATCCAAGAAACCCATCAGCACGGTTTCTTGAAAAAGTTTTTACGTTTTTTTAAATATATTTGAATTATGGTTGAGATCAAAAGTTAGATCAGAAAGATTCAGTTTAATCTCTTGCCGACACACAACTAAAGTAAGAAAGTAATAAAGTTTATTGATCTTACATTCACAATATTCTGACAAAAGTTAATAATCATGGGGGTTAATTAAGGAAAGAAAACAACTAATTCTTGATTGTGTGGCTTTTGAAGAGCAAAGAAGATCAGAGAATATTGGATCTTGTTTCTCTCTAGAAAACATATAAAGAATCAAATTAAAACAGAAAAAAAAAAGAAACTAAAGAAGGACATAGATTTGGTATAAGGACCAAAAGAAGTGAAGCAAAGTAATATCATGAAGAAGATAATGTTTGAAAGGATTGGGGAACACCAAATTATTAGACTGACCTGTTGGGAGGAGAGATGAACAAAGAGGAAAGTTTTATTTCTCTTGGGAAAATGATTTTCTGGAAAGTATGAGATTTGGAGAAGTTGCAGAAAATGGAAGGTGAGGTTGTGCTGGTGAAGAGATGGGTGTGTACATTTATAAAGGAATAATTATTCCTGTTTTATTTGTTTTTCTCTAATTTTATTTTTCCACTTTTTACATCTATTTAGTGTCTTGTCAAATTATGTTGATTAATGTTTTTAACTCACTAAAGCATAGTTTTATGAATCAACTCTAATAGATAAGTATGCATGATGGATCGATTGGGATTGTACTTTCTAAAGCACATGTATGGTGAAAGACTACCAGAATTCAAAATTGACTAGAGGTAGGTACTTCATTGGTTGATATTTTTGTGAGTGAAATTTAATTTAAAATTTTACTCATTTTAAGAAATTTTAGATATGTTTAGTTTTTTTTTTTAAAACAAAGGAATGATAAAGAGCAATCTAAAGGTTCACTTTATACGAAGCATCAGCTTCTGAAATCACATGAAAAGTATACTTAATAAATAGATGTCTAATTACCATAAATAACACCCAACATACGTCTAGACTTTTCATATATATAATACTTATTAAGGTATATCCCAATTTGAGAAACTGTTGAAAAAGTAAAAACTGAGGAAAATTAATAGAGGGGTTTATTGGTGGATAGTTCTTGTGTGGTCTTTCACAAAGGTTTAAATGAAAAGAGGGTTCAAGTTGGGCAATCACTCATGAGATGCAGACTCTACTTACCATTACTTGTCTTTCCTTTTCGTGTGAAAGTTTTTGAGGCACTAAAACCTTTGGTAAATATCAGTACATTTTTTTGCTACAACAAACATTGATCTTCTTCTTTGTTTTTACTAAATTTTGACCCTTTGAAAGAGGAAATTTTATCAGCTCTGTTCCTGTTTGAAATTTTATGTATAAGTTTTCATTCACATTTTGCAGGAAAAACTGTTCCACTAAACACGGTAATCATGCATATATCTATATATCTATATAAATATATATTATCATTTTGCAAAAGTACTTTCCAAATGTATTCAGAACAGTAACCAAATGCTAAACAACTTAAAAGGGAAAAAACTTCGTATGCCAATTAAAATTACAATTAAATGCTCTTTGAAATAAATGTAACTGAATGTGAAGTTTATCTTTCATACTATATGAAGTGATCGAATGTTTATAAATAGTAAAAAATGTGAAATATTCTCTAACCATTCATATATTTGGCTAAACTGAACATTAGTGACTACCAAGTGTTCCTCGCCAATTCTGGAAAAAAGGATAATCACATGATGTAAGAAATAAAGAGAAAATTAATCGATTGTTAAAGAAATTAACGTACTGTGTATGACTGAGATTTGCAGTTGATGATGTTTACTTGTTGTGATATTGACATTATATAAAACAAATCGTTTATTAAAAAAGATATCATATAAAACAAAGGGATAAATTAATTAAACTATATAGGATTTTAGGGTTTATAGGGGAAATAGGGAGATGAACCGTACTTTTATGGAGCTGGACAAGACGTAGGGCTTAATTTGGAAAGTTATTTAAGTGTAATGCTTCTGACCCCATTAGAAGGTAACCAGACATTTTCTATCATCTCCAAGACTCCAACTACTATCACTTTACATTTTTTTTTGACTATTTGCTCTCAAGATATATCTCACCAGTCACCAATGCTAACGAAAATTTGATATCTCATTTTCTTATTAATATAAACGGAAATGTTTATGGGAACAAAGAAGTGTCAAATTTTTTTGTTCTCGAATTGACAATATATAGTCAAAGACTCAAACTCTAGAGTTAGAATCTAGTTCGTTCATACTGATTGATTTCTGTCACAAGTGATAAATAATCATAATTTAATAAAATTTTGAAGTATTGTTCAAAAGCGTAAGAGAGTCTCAAAATAGATTAAATAGTTTCCGTATATAGATTAGCATTTTTTTCCTGTTTTATATAAAACCAATGGTATGACGGGTTTTATCTTTTAAGTCAGTGGACCAAAATCTAAGTTCTTCCACCGCAATTTTTAATAATGGTCGATCGACTACTACAAGAATATCAACTTTGTATAGTCTCCAAAAATAAAGAAAATAATTACTGTGTATGGTGGAGGAAAAGAAATGTTTAGTTTTTCTAATTTTTTTTAATGAGTTCAAATATATAAAACATATTGAAATTGAATAATTGTGGAGCACAATGTATAAATGGAGTAAAGGTTGTGCCAAAAGAAAAGGGAGAACAGCATGTGATGTATAGTCTTTGATCTCCATCTTCATGAACCTATTTAGGGTAATGTGATAGAGATATAAGAAACCTCTATACATTGCATATTCATATTTATATTGGAATAACTATATACACCCACCTGCAAGATGCTTTTTTTTTTTTAAGTTTCTTATCTCGTAATTAGAATATTTTTTCCATCTTAAACCTTCTCTGATCGATGTATTATTTTAGTAAGATTAAAAATAGACTTGGTACTAAATTATTTAGTTACACACTACATATATATTTTTGTAGCATGAGAAATAATTGATTAATGTAGGTATTATTAAATTACAAATTAGTAAATAACTAGATATGTTTTACATCATGTATACATAGATAAATTTATTAGGTCATTTATAAAAGTTAACAACTCAGTGCTTCGGGTCTAGCTTTCATGGTCGGAGTGGGTTTTAAAAACCATAATATCTTTTCGTATCTTCAGTGATGGACCACAATCAAAGGTTGCTTTCTACCACAATTAAATCACTGTTAAGATTTTTTTTTTCTAATTTCTATAACTCGTTGAATTTTTTACAGAGTAAATAAGTAACAACTGTTTACTGCTAAGGAAGTTTCAAGCCGAGAGACTATGAGGGTTGACTGGTTTTCTATTAACACATGTAAAAACTGTATAATTTGTGAATATTAGTGATTGTATGTGTTTGATCATAATTGCATAATTTTATTCCAAATTTCTCAAAATAAAAAAAAAATTGGTTTTCTTTCGGAATCAAATTAATTTAAACGCATTTTCTATAGTTACATATGTGGAAAATTACCAGAATGAATATTAGAATTTCAAAGGTAATTTATAAGATTGATGGGGCAATCTTTATAAGTTTTTTTGAAAATTCAGTTTTCTGCATGTCACATTTATATTAATTTTTACGACGGTTAATTATAGTTATATTCTTAATAAATCAAATATATATGCATGAGGTTCAAAATTCTATAATTGTTATATTCACTTATGTAACTTCGAATTGATCAATTCTTAGTTTATTTTTCTTATTTGATTCTCAAAAAAACATATATTAAATTATATGGAGTCTTAATAAATATATTTATAAGATAATACAAGAATCAATTGACATGAAAATAAAAAAAAATATTCAAAATTTTAATCTATAAAGCAAACATATTATGGTTGAAAAGGAAAATAAGTGTTATCCAATATGTCTAAATAATAATCAAACATATGAAATATTATATTTCAAAAATCATATATCTAATTAAATTAACATAATCATATTTAAAATAAATCATGCATATTAATTACAATACAAATTAAAAATAATTAAAATAAGATATGCTAATAAATTATTATGATATATTTACTTTGTAATTTTTGTATCCATTCATGAGCATGGAAAAATTACCTAGCGGAAAATAGATGTGATTACAGAATAGTTCTGATTGCTTAAATAATTCAAACAATAAATTAATATTATATTATATAATTATTAAAATCAAACTCATGTATTACTATGATTATAATAAAATTATCATTTCAAGATAGTGTATAATGGAAATCATGAGTGTAATGCTGATGTTATCTATAATTTTGAAGTTAGATGAAATTATGCTTTCATTGGAGTGGAGGAATAGTTTTTATTTTAATGGCGCTTAATGATAAATTTGCAAAAATTAAGTTTATTTGACTTATGTGTATATCAATATATATGAAAAATTATCTTTCAATTTTAATTTAAAATTATAAATACAAATTATTATAAATTTCTAGTGAGTATTGATTATAAAATTATACATTTGTTCATATATTTTCTAATTATTATATAGTTTTTAGAAAAAAATTTATATACCTTAACATTTAATAAACGTTTTATAAACCAATCAGTTTCGTATTTTGAAAGGTATGAAATTATAAAAAGTGATAGAAAATGTTATATAAGAGAACCATGCAATCAACCCTTAAACCAAATTCCTTCATTATGAAACCTGTGCAATGCAATGGGTATGGCCAAGGTAAAGTTTGCCCATGAAGCTACAATTGAAAACAAATTAATACAGTTTCCAAATAAAGAAGCTGTTGTTGGGACCCTCTCAGAAATGTATATAAATTATATGTGCGTTTTCATATATATTTTCTATGCTATAGACACGAAATATCATGTAACTTTACCAAATTCACATTTTAGAGTGAGGCTTTGATATAAAAGTCACACTCACATAAGATCCTATGACAAGAACCAGTGGTATTATCCCATTTGCTTTAAACGATCCATTATTGTCTTCTGCCTTAGCAAACAACACAAAAACATATACTGAAGCAAATCATAGGGGAAAAAAGATTTTGCAGAACAAAAAAAAAGTGGGCACCAGACTGATTTTGAAGTTACTCAAAGTTTCAAGTGCTCCAATCAAAGCCAATAACCCATGAAAATCTTACAATTTCCATATTTCTTACATTTCGAAATAAGGACCATATAAATGAGGTAGAATCATACATTTTGCAGCAATTTACATTACAACAGCAAATATATATATCGAGGTTGAAATCATAGATCTTACAACAATTTTTATACTACATACAATAAAATGCAGCTCTTGTCCACACAAAGACTTTTTTCAATGTAGGACAAAATTACATATTACCAAGTGATATTTCAGGGGGAAGACCAAACTATACCGGAAGGAATAGACAAGAATCATTTCTTAACCGGATAAAAGAATCACAAATGTGAACCGGATGATGAGCCGTCATGGCTGCTCATATCCCAATTATGTTTCTTCTTGTGCTCAAAGTTCTGAAAACAAGTCAATGGCCTCATCTGGTAAAAACATGTGGAAGAAGAAAAACAGGTTAGAGAGACATTTTAAAAATAATTTAGAAAACCAAACAGAACAAACTCAGTAGTACCCTCCATTGTCGTTTGTGACCCATATGATGAAGAATAGACTCAAGCCGTTTAATGATCTCTCTGAAAGTAGGTCGCTTGGCCGGTTTATCTAGCCAGCATTCTTCTATCAACCTATGAGATACACAAAAAAACAGACCGAACCAAACCGGTTAGTGACATGAACTAAACCAATCAATGATAGAGAAAATAAGACTGACGTTTTAAGTCCATGAGGGTAAAGCTTTGATGGAGCTTTGAACGATGGCCGTTCTTTGCATGCATAAGCCTCTGAAGCTTCACTGTCTTCCTTTTCAGCAAATGGCATTCTTCCTTCAATCATCTAATAACATTTAAAGGAAACAACGACATGAAAAAAAAAAGAACAAACCAAAGAGAAGAAAAAAGGGTTTTAACTTACCTCTTGAACGATCAAGGCAAAGGAGAAAACATCAGCTTTTGTGTCATATTCTTCGCTAGTGAAAACTTCAGGAGCAATATATCTACCTATAAATGTGGATCACAAACATTAAAAACTTATATCAGTAATCAAGACTCTCTTGAGTTGACTAAGCGAGATGGGTGAGATAAAAGAACTTACAAGAAGTGTCTTGACATGTAAAAGGCTTGTCTTCTTTAACAGTAACAAGCTTGCTCACTCCAAAATCTGCAACTTTCAGATGCCCTGAATCATCCCTCAATATGTTTCTGCAAATATGATAGTGTGTACTCACGAAGGTTCAAGATCACGGTGGATGATAGGGTCTCCTTTGATCTCATGAAGATAGCTCATTCCCCTATAAGAATCCAAAACGTAAGAAACTCTTATAATAATCACTAAGAACATTTATAAACAATGAAGAAGATGCATACCTTGCAATGTCAAGAGCATATCTAACAGCAGTAGCTGGTTTTAGTTGTCCTTTCCTTTTGAGCAACTCACGCAAATCTCCCTGAAGAATAATGTATCATCAAATGAGATAATGGTTTCAAGAAACGAAAGAAAAAAAAAACAGAGAAAGTCATACATACCCTAGGTAAGTACTCAGTTACAATCATCATTGGATTGCTTTGTGTTACAGCACCAAGAAACTGAACAATGTTTGGATGCCTAAGCCTTTGGAGCAACGCAAGCTCGTCATGGAACTTCCTCCTGCACACACATACACCAAAACGATTAGACTCTAAGACCTTATTACCATGATACTATCTTCAAGATATTGGACTTACACTTGATCATCATCGCTTAAAACTTTATCATCTAGCTTTTTCACCGCAACTTGAATCCCACGCCACATTGCCATACAGTAAGTTCCCTGAATACAAGAAGGTTCAGTAAAAGAACTAAACACATCGGTAAGAGAGATCAATTAAAGACAAGGACATGTTTTTTAACCTTGGTTATCTCTTTGCTTTGAGTGAAATCAAGCTCACTAGGATTAATTTCATATTCAGGAACTTCACGAGGCGTCTTCACATGCATTGGAGCCATCTGAAACATCATATTTTTCATTAATAAGTAAATCTCAAGAATCTTTATTACATCAACGTTCTTGTAAAATATCGCATCTGCAAGTGGCTGTTTTATAAAATCTATTAGATTATGACATAAAACCAGAGATCTAAATAAGTGTTAGAGGTTTTGTTTTGTTATTACCGTGCTTCCCCAACGATCTTTAGGATCAACTTCAGCTCCCCGATCAAGAAGAAGCTCAACAACATCCTTCAACCCCTGACAAGCCGCCACGTGGAGAGCTGTCCGATCATCAATATCTCTGTAATTAGCATCGATCCCGGAGTCAAGAAGCTCCTTGATCCCTTCAATGTCACCTTCGTTAGACAAATACATTAGCCTCACACCACCGTCGATCTCCTCTCCGTCCTCCAACACCTCCTCCTCCGAGTGAACCGACGGTTCGAGAATCTTCTCCGGCGCCATCGAAGACTGGCGACCGATCGTAAAACGCGGCGTTTTGTAATCATCTTCCATCACTTAATTCGATTCCTAAAACCCTTAAAGCTTCGACCTTTGGGGAAATCTCTACGTGGGTATTGAGAAAAGACGAACCTTTACAAACCGGTTTACACAATCTGGTAAGATCGAAGTGTCGGTTTTATATAGGTGTGTGGTGCCGTAATGTAGAAGAGAAGAAAGCTTTGTCGGTTTAAAAAGTCGTCGGGGAAGAAGAAGAAGAAGGAGAGAGCCAGCTTCTGATGAGCGTGTTTGTGTCACGTGAGCTTTAAGCGCGTGAGAAGACAGTGAGACGTCATCTCTGTCGCCACTTACGGTAAGAACGCGTTGACGAAATTAAATGAATAGATCTGAGCCGTTGATTTAGTCCGTCAGGTTGGTTATAACGGTGTGGATGATTCCGCACGTGTGAGATTCGATTCGTTATGAAACGGCAGCGTTTTAAGTTCGCCGACGTGTTTTTGTTTTCTGTAGCCAACCTGGTTTGTTCGAGTTAAAGTAACGACTTGAGGACAAAGACTTCAAGAGGATAAGACATAAGAAAGAAACATTTCAATTCTATTTCCTTTTGATTTCCTAAACGGTTACATTGTTTTTTCCACTTGTTTAAAATTATAAAAATAGCAATTTGCAGGCTACTTTAGTTGTCTTTTTTTTTTTAATTTATTAAATAGCCACTTTAGTTGTCCAGGGAAAATAACTAACTGGATAAGGTTTCATGCTAAGTATGTGATCTGATTTATTGGTGTATACATTGAATAGGTTTAAAAGATTGACATCTTCATCCTCATCTCCTTTTTTAATTTCATTTTACAGAAAAGTCGTTAAATTACTATTCAACTTCACAGCATGTGAATTTGTATGAGTTTAGCATCTTTTTTTTTCTTTTGTCAACCTGTATGCTTAACTATTTTTAAAATATTAAATTGTTCGTAAACTTTGAAACATGTATTACATGCAAGGTCAAGATTCTGACGTTCGTATTTTAAGACTTGGTATATAGATAATCAACTTGTAGGTCTCTCAACTAATGACAAGTTGTGTAATGTACATTGTGGTTGATCTTTTTATAATACTTCTTTTATCTTAATTCAGTTCCATTTTGTTTAGATTTTCTAACTAATCAAGTAGAAGATGTCAACTACGTTCCAAATAAGTTCATCTTCGGTAGAGATATTTTTTTTAAAACTCAGTTCATTAGCTATAATGAAGAGGAATATTCTCATTAGATACCTATATGCTTCTTTTAACTTAGTACATGAGCTATTTATTAGATTTCATAGCATCTTAATAATTAAATTTGGATTCATGCACTTGACAACAAAAATGGTAACGTCGTAGTTTCAAAGCTCGTTAGATAGTCTCGTCATCAATAACATATTTGATTGAATATCTATTTATTGATGCCAGTTTGAAGGACCAAATGTCTATAATATGTGTGTTTATTCATGCACGTAGCTAACTCTTCCTCCCGAAAACATTTAACAATTGTCATCCTCTAATTTCAATTCAAACTTTTTGGGACTTTATAAGTAATTTATTTAGGAAATGTCAACTGCATTCCAGATTGACTGAATATTTTACTATTTCTAAATCATCTTATTATCATTTTGATAAGGATCAAATATTCAAATCCTTGAATAGTTCTCACCCGCTTGGCCGTCTTCACGGGATAGACCAAACCACCCCATAAGATACATATATTTTTACGTATATTAACATGAAGCAAATTCATTTCATACTACCATTAAATCTTATCAAAATACCAGTAACACAAAGGCAAACATGAATCGTATGAAGCCAAAAAAAGTATGAAGCCTTGACATTTTGACCCAAATGTTATACAATTAATTTGAAAAACTGAGTGAAAAGGACTAACTACTAGAGCTTGAGAGTCGTTTCTTTTGGCAAAATAAGCAAAAAAAAAACTTATTTAGAGAAATTGGTGCAGTATGTAGCGAATTAGTATCGTAACATTATTGATCGAGTAAGAAGAGATGGTACACAGTTCTTTTTTTTTGAACAAACCAACATTGCATTAAACTAAAGAGTTTACACTCCATGGATGGAGTTCCTTACACCCATTGCTAAAGCTGATTTTGCCACAGAATCAGCTTCACCATTCAAGTTTCCAGAAATGAAATCAAAGGAAATTGCATCAAAGAGGGACATAAAATGATAGATGGTACACAGTTCTTAAGCAAAGTTTATTGAGATGTTTCATTACAGACTCAGAACCGAACTTATAGTCTTTATTACTTAAGGATTGAGATTGCGCACAGCCACTTTCTCCCATGATTCAAGAGTCTTATCTTCTGTATCGGTTTTGCAGAGAGCCAGTCGGTTTAACCGGAAACTCAGTCCATCAAGGCTCTTATCGAGTGTGTAAGCTTTCTCCTGCGCTTTCTTCTTCCCTTCTTCATCTAACTCGGAGTAAAGCAGACTCAGATGCGGCATGTAAGCTGCGTTATTGTTCATTCATAGTAAAGAAAATGAAATTTAACATGAGACACAAACTAGCAAGAAGAATCTAAAACGAGTGATTAGTTCTAAGCTAAGCAGCTCAAACAAATTTAACACTGCTCTTAAGACGACTTCGTATTTAAAAAAAAAAAAGGTGTTAACAGTCAAAGGAGGTTACGTGTGGTGGTGGAGCACTTGAAATGGTTCTTACAATATTCACCAGCTTTCATTACCTGTAAATAAACAAAACAGAACATCACACATCTTATTACATTAACACTTATTTTTATCAAAAAAACAAACCCATGGTTTTTGATATCTGATATTAATCATCTCTTTGTAATGATTCTCTCGCAGTAAAAATAGAATCATTTTGTAAGGAAAAGTTAAAATTTTTATTAACCTCAGGGGTGGATTTGAGAAGCAAGAAAACGCATTGGTAGAAGAAAGTTCCGGTGGAGATGCTATCGACGGTGGCGGTGTAAGCTTTCAGGCCTTCGCAAGCTGATTCGAACAACTTTTTCGCTTCTTCTGCCGTCAGACTTGTGGCTCCGACGACGGTGACGTGAGGATCGAAACTTGGGCCGGAGAACTCGGATCTCAGAGCTTCCATTAGCTTTCTGAATCTCGGCTCCGTTTCCTCTTCGGGCAAAGCCCACACCGAGTATACGTCCTTCTTCACCTCTTCCATGATTCGGTTTGACTTTGCAATCCTGACGCAAACGCTATTTGATCCCTGAAGAAATGATGAAATAGCGTTAGTTCTAAGGAAGAAGAAGAAGAAGGCTTTTGGAGATTCTAAATACACCTAATGGGCCTATACTAAGCCCAATAGCATCATTGCTATAACTATTTTCTATCACTAAACTTCAGTTGGGACCACTAATCCCTTTTTTATTATTTGATATCTAAGGAGAACGTTATAAAACAAACCTTGTGTTTATTACAAGCCGTGGAACTTTACAAGGCACCTCAGCCTATTTATTTAATAACTTTTTTTTGTTAGACTATTTACATATCATGCCATTGACATTTAACCTACCAATGAATCCAATAAGCTTATGATATATACGTATGCTATATTTGTATAATAAAACTCATCTTCTTCTCTCTTTTTTTTTGCTAGACTGCTGTTTGCTGTCGAATGTTTTTGAATAAATATTCTTATTATCACCAAGCATATTGTTTTGATATATATATTGTTTTGATATATATATGTATACTATGTGAACGATTTGTATACTATATCCAAAGGTACATATTTTAACATTAAATTTTAATATACGATTTATATACTATATGCTGGTCAAACCTAGTTATTCAGTTAATTATATGTCGATATTGTTTTGATATATACGTATTGAATATTTGTTTGTATGATTCAGTCATACCATTAGTCCGGTATGTATGACTTTCAAACTCTTCTATTCAAAATTTAGTCACATAGGTTTTTTCATGTAATTAATCCTATAGCTAAGTTTGGCCAACATATAGTGTACAAATCGCATATTAAAATTTTAAGACCCGTGAAATAGTATACAAAAATACAAAATCGTTCTATATTGTATCTCTTTCGATTAAGTTTGGTTTTCTTTATTCAAATTTTATGTTACAATATGTAGCACGGAATATACAAATCGCATAGCTAGGTGAATTCCATATTAAGCAACCCCCAAACATTGCAATTATTGATTTCAAATAATGTCAACATAAATGTCGTAAATATTTTTCCATATATAGATTTCGTGATTGCAATTATTGATATCAAAATTATGTCAACATAAATGTCATAAATATTTTTCCATATATAGATTCCGTGATTGCAATTATTGATTTCAAAATTATGTCAACATAAATGTTATAAATAATTTTCCACATATATATATTTCATGCATACTTGCAATTATTATTTTCCCCTAATCGCGATTAGACAAATGGTATATTTTTGTACACAAAATAATGCAAATTGATTACTTGCCCTAATCTGATTAGGCAAATGGTATATTTTTGTACACTAAATAATCCAAATTGATTACTTTTACCATAATTATTTCAGTCAGATCGGAAATTATGGAGTTGTATATAAAGAAATGTTGATTCGGTATCTTATAATAATTTAA
>JABAYD010025288.1:0-10927 GCA_014822095.1 Diplotaxis tenuifolia | reverse complement strand
ATTATGTCATTACTTGTATCCACACATACACAGACTATATTGATAGTACTATCAAAATCAAATTTCAAAACTTAACAAACTCTTTTGTCTTAGAGTTAAGTGGCCAAGAGATGGATGTTTTAAACATGTGTATATATATGTATATGTATCTAGTGATCCAAATCCAATTTAGATTTAGGTCCAATACACAATACATATATTTATTATTCTATTGTTTCTATTTATCTTATAAATAGATGATCATCAAAACTCTAATAATAGTTTAATCCAAATTAAACTTAATAATAATTTGATCCAGTTTGCTTAGGTGTGTGATCCTGTAGCATCATAAAATATTAGTAATGAATTCTTAATTCATAAATTTTAATGGTTTTTAACAAAATATTACAATCAACTAATATTATATGATTGTCTAACCTTAATTTATATACTTCATATTGGTTATTATATTGATGATTTACAAAAAAATTTCATACACATTATTTTCCTATATTTTAAAAAACATTTAGATTAAATCACGTAGTAAACTTTAAAATAAGTCTACACAATAAATTTCTTATGATGTGTATATTTGTTTTTTTAAATATAGACTTTTGAAAGATAGAACAGTAAACTAACTTTTTTTTTGTTTGATAATTAATTGCTACCTGGTAATTTTGCATTTGATTGAGCATGAACTCAATTTTTGTATTTCAAATCAATTTTTAGTTTTATTTTTTTTGGTAAATGTCCAATAATTTATTTATTTCAAAATGAGTTTTGGTATATAGTTGGATTTAAAGAAAAATATAACAAAATATTTTGGGTATATAAGAGAGCTGGAATCTGTGTCAGATGTCAAAGGTAGGTCACAAGTGGAACAACAGAGCTTCCTCGTTTCCTCCGCCTGTGAGACCTCTTCCTTTTGAGTTCTCATTTGTTCTCCCTTCTTCCTCCACAAGAATGCCGCTCAAACATTCTTCGCCTGACTCCATTTCCTCCTCCTCCTCTGACTCCGTCCGCCTCCTTTCCCGCGAAACCCTCCGCATCAGCGCCTCTCTCGCATCCCCTCCCGATGATCATCTCCTTCCTCAAGCTCTCCCCGATTCCCACTTTCTCCATTCATCTCTACGATTGATCTGCTGCGAGGAAATCGACGGCCGGAGATGGAAGTACGTCGCCGAGAGCGATGGTTCTGGAAAATTCAAGAGGAATTCCATCCGTGCCATAAGCTTGGAGTCTCCTCAGACTCCTTTCGATGTATGCCATTTATTTGAATTTGTTTTTTTTTTGAAGAAAGCAAAAAGTATCAAACTTTTTTTTAACTTGTTACAGGATGTGGGTTCGTTTCTGAGATCTTACGTTGTACCTGAAGGCTTCCCTGCGAGTGTTAATGAGTCTTATGTTCCTTACATGACATTTCGAGCTTTGAAGGTATGTAATGTAATGTTTCGTTCATGTTGGTTTTTGTTTATTGATCTTTTTTTAATTGCCATTTGTTGGTAGCATTTCTTTGGTGGAGCCATGGGTGTGTTTACCACTCAAACCCTTCTCAATTCAGTTGGTGCCTCAAGGAACAGTTCTGCTTCTGCTGCTGTTGCCATCAATTGGATTCTCAAGGATGGTGCTGGGCGTGTTGGGAAAATGCTTTTTGCCCGTCAGGGAAAGAAATTTGATTATGATTTGAAACAGGTAACTTGCTTGTTCCAATTTAACTTTAACATAGTACTAGAAGAATCCTCTAAACCTCAGTTTTTTGAATTATTACAGTTACGGTTTGCTGGCGATCTTTTGATGGAGCTGGGTGCTGCTGTTGAGTTAGCCACTGCTGCTGTTCCACACCTTTTTCTTCCTCTCGCGTGTGCTGCTAATGTTGTTAAGGTATTCTCACTAACTGTAATTTCCTAATTTATATTCTTTTTTTTCCTTGTAGATGTTTAAATATAATCATATTATTGCTTTCTTTATCACAGAATGTTGCAGCAGTAACGTCAACGTCTACTCGTACCCCCATCTATAAAGCCTTTGCTAAAGGAGAGAACATTGGAGACGTCACTGCTAAGGGAGAGTGTGTTGGTAATATTGCAGATCTGGTATGATTTTTTTTAGATCTAGTTCTCTTTATTTCTTGGTTGTCTGTCCAGCTGAATAAATCATGGAGGCGATATTGCTACTTGTCGCCACCAGTGGGTTTCACAAAAGATTCTTATATGTGCAGATGGGAACTGGGTTTAGTATATTGATATCCAAAAGAAATCCTTCTTTGGTTACAACATTTGGTCTTCTTTCATGTGGCTATCTCCTCAGCTCATACCAAGAGGTATAGTGAAGCTAGTATATATGTTTTTTTTATTAATAAAGTTGGCGTTTTCTGTTTTCTTTTTTGAAAACTTGGCTAGTTCCCTTCCAGGTTAGATCTGTGGTACTGCATACACTAAACTCTGCAAGATTTACAGTAGCAGTGGATTCCTTTATCAAGACGGGTAAGCGATGGATGCTATTCTAGCATGCAGATGAGTGTTAGTCAATTTAAACTTTTCTAGGTTTAGTCTCAGTCAAACTTGACAGAACTTTGCATTTATCTCCAGGGAGGGTTCCCTCACTACAGCAAGGTAATATCCAAGAAAAGATATTTACTTTTCCATGGTTGGAGGATCGACCGGTGATGCTTGGTATGTATTATGTAGCACTCTGTTGAAGCTATCTATATATCTATTTTTTTTTTCTGTTGAGCTTACCATACCTTCATTTGGCAGGAGCCAGATTTAAGGATGCATTCCAAGACCCCTCCACATATCTGGCAGTAAAGCCTTTTTTTGATGCAAGTCTCCTGTCTCAAATATAGAGCTTTGACCTTTTTAATATACTTACTTTACTCTATACTCTTTTACTTGTGGCAGAAAGAAAGATATATGGTGACTTACAGCCCAACCAAGGGTAAAGTCTATGCACTGCTCAAGGACCAGGCTAGCTCAGATGACATTCTCAAAGCGGCATTTCATGTGGGCTGATTTTTCCATTTCTTAAATTTCTCCATTCAGTAGAAATGAATTATAACTACATCGTAAAGTTTTCTCATTCGCTTGCATGATGACGATATAACAGGCACATGTGCTTCTTCATTTTATGAATCAATCAAAAGGTGGTACCTCAAAATCGGTGGAGCCTGCTTTTGCTCCAATGGAATATGAGCTGGAGTCTCGAATTGCTCAGTCGTGTGAAATGGTGTCTACCTCATATGGAATCTTCAAAAGCAGTGCTGCAGAACAGGTAACTTGATCGAAATCTATTGTATAGTCTTAAAGTTTATTCGAGTAAGCATCATATTGAAGGAGCTGGGGGTTTTCATTCTTGGTCCATGTTGCTAGGGATGGAGAATGTCAGAAGCTCTGCTAAATCCTGGCCGGGCTAGGTTATGTCATGTGAGTAAGGAGGAGTAAACAAGGCATGGTGAAGCTGATCTTTGTTATGAGAACCTGAACCAGCTTCGATAATATTTTCACAGCGCAGTCTAAATTTTGTCGTCTTGGAAGAAACAGATTTTGGCTAGTACACGTTTGATCAACCATGCTGTAAAAATATAGAAGATATGTAGCATTTGTAAATTGTGGGTTGTAGCTGGTGTAGTTTAAGAGATGAATCTTCTTTGTGTGCCACTTCTCACATCATAATCAATGCACATTCTTCATAAACAATAAAAACCTGCACTTCACAAAGTATATTGGTTTGTAGATTTTGATAGAGAATGAGTATTGCTCGTCTTTAATCTTAATAATCAAACAAACACACGATGAGGATGGTGTAAGCAATTTCATGAAAGAGAGTGAGTTTTTCTTAATGATACCTATTCTTCTTGATTGATTTCAGCTGGTGTACACAAGTTGATAAAATATCTAAACCACTTTCTTTGACTTTTGACATTTGACATACTTATGTGTGTGTTTGCTTATCTTACCAGACTTAACTGTACTTTACTGTGTTATGTACGAGGCTCTGCATCCTTCGGTTCTAAACAAAAGTACCCTAAGATGGAAAGGGCAAGAGTCCAAGCTTGAGAGAACCCGGCTAAGCTAAGGAATTGTGCATACTGGGTTTGTCTAAAATGATGCGGCAGGAGAACTATATTAAGTTTCAGCTATTGGGCACCACGAACAATCTGACTTACAGAGTTATCAACAATCTGCCTGTGGAGGTTAAGGAGCAGCATGGACGAACAAGAGTTACAAGTTCACTCATAGTAACTCCAAGAAGTAGACACTTACTACAAAAAATTTCTCCAAGGAGAATGCGTCTCACTTTTATTGTTCAAAACTGCATGAAGTGGACGAGGGAATGATTTTTGCAGAGGCAATTTCTATGAGTTTCAACCTAACCATGTGGTCAAGGTTTTCAGAGGAAGAGAGATTTGCTACAGATAAAGAGACTACATGGAAATAGCTGATTGGATGAGAAGGATTGTGTAAACAGACAGGTGGCTTAGCGTGATTGGAAGAGGAAGTTTGTTACGGGATAAAAAGGAGCTCTGCATCGTCTTCTTCATTCATGAAAAATCTGTGAATAGGTTGTTAGAGTCTTCTTCTTCGTTACTATGTGGTTACTATGATTTTCTTGTGAAACTTTCATGGAAAATATATCATTGTTGTTTTAGAGCTTTTTCTTATGATAAGCCCGTCACACCTTGAGAGTTGATTTGATGTTTTAGGAACATCTAATCAAGATTACTATTCATCATCTTCTTCCTTACGGTTTCACGGTAACAATGTTCAAGGGATGTTGCTTGTTTCAGTAATGTTGCGGGTCAGTGTTAGTATTGGTCTCTCAGCGTTGTAACATATAGCCCACAAATCCTTTTATTTAGCATGAAAAGGAAAGGAAAACCGACCAAACGGAAAGTATTAGAAACAAAGAGAACGAAACGCAAAAGAAGAGCGAGACCGAAGTTTCCACTTCAGGTTTCAATTGCCAAGGACGTTTTTAAACTGAGCGATGGATTCAATAGCCTTCTCAAACTCACTGTCCTCCAGTGCAAACGTGAAGCGGCAGTAACCTGGTATTCCGGTCCAGGAACCGCTGTTCAAGCAAACACCTGTCTGGCTGAGAAACACGTCCCTCATATTTGAATCCTTTAGCTCCACTTCTCCTTCTCCTTCTTTCACCTTTACACTTTTGTTCAGATAAGCTTTTGGCTTTGCCACCATTGAGATTCCTCCTGCTGGTTCGATCACCTCCCAACCAGACTTCTCCAGTACCTGTTCCCATTATTTATTTTTAAAAAGTGGCAACAAAAATACCTTTCATATTTGAGCACTAATAATGTAAACGGGAGTGTAGTACCTCTTTCAAGCGCTTGGATCTGCCTTGCAACGTTTTTATGGTTTCAGAAACGGAATCCAAAAAGTCACTTGCTTTCTCTTCTTTCAGAGCCAACATTTTCTTAGCAGCGTACTTCACGGTGCTGTGTGGTTTGCTCAGCCCTGGGAGAGTATGGAAGGCATCAACCAGAGACTCATCCAAAACTAGAAACCCGAGTTTCATAGCTCCACTCAGCATATTTAAAGAGAGACATCCAAGCAGGGAAACCGACAAGGACGCATCCAACACTTTCTTCAAATCCCAGGTAGTTGGATTGTATTCTAATCCCGAGAACGAAGTATCGATGATGACCTTTGCTCCAAATTTAGCACAAGTAGACAATAATTCACCCATCTCCTCGTTGCTGTACACCAAACCTGTTGGGCTAACTGTTGGTCCAGATATGCAAACCCATGGTTTCTTCACAGACTCGAGTGCTTTCGTCAGAGTGGTTTTCGTCAGCTTAAAGCCGTTGCTAGACTCTGTAGGGATATTCACAACGTTAGCTTTCAAAAACTTGGCAGCAGCAACGTATTTCCCATTTGTCCCAGCAGGTAAACAGAGCGTTCCACCTTCTTGAGCGCAGCAAACGACCAGTTTATTGAATAGTGCTTGTGAGCCATCAGCATATACAAAGCCTGTGCCGCTTTTTGTCGGAAACCCATAATTACTCGTCACAAACTGCTTGATACTCGGGTTGACATCAACTTCAGCTTCAGATACGTTCTGCCTCACAAAACTTTCAAAGATTGCAGCCTTAACAGAACGTGGAATTGGCAGGAAACTTTGATCCACATCCATGTGGATTAGAGAAGTGTCGCCATTCTCAGTGACTGAAAGCTCCGAATCTTTCAGAACAGAAACGGCTGAGCTTGAAAATCCAATGATCTCTTCAGACTTTGCCTTCTCACTTTCCCTCTACAAGCAACACGTTCGAGAAATAAGACGACAAGTTCCAACCCTTTTGAATGACATATCGGTTTAACTTTTATTCCAAAAACGAGCCTCATCCAGATTATTATTTTTTTGTTATGCCTAAGGATGCAGGATTGTAAGTTTTAGGGTGTCGCGAAAGCAAATCACTAAGATGTCAAAGTTTAATCCAGTATACCACGTATGGTTTCAGTTCTCGCAGACCGGTTTGCCCACTTCTTATGCAAATACTACTTAGCAAGTGACAGTAACTGGGTAAAGCTAGCTTTGAAAAAGAATGCGCATAAGTTAGGACAGCATACCTCAGCTGGGGCATGGCGATCAGCGAGCTGGAAAGCCAGAAGCTCATGGAAAAGACATCCATAATAGTATTGACTGATAATAGCAGTATGACCTTCTAATACTTCCACAGTTTTAGCCAATGCCTTGGAAATGCCATCAACTTCTGAAATGACAAAGGCTACTTCTAAATCTGAATAAACCTGCAGAACGATGACTTGGTAAATAACTCACAGGACAAAAAATTTAAAGCTTAAAGAAATTATCACAGATGCATCCTCGTCAGCAGATGCAGTCGGAGAAAATCCTTACCTTATTCTTTACCAGACCACAGATAATTGCAGCGTGAGAAGGTAGTTGATTTTCAGCGAGATATTTTAGTACTCCATTGGATGCAGGGAGGCTAGACAACTCAAAGTGATCAGATATATCCAAGAAAAGTCGACATCCAATTTCTTTGGTTACATCCAACAGGTGCAAAAATGATGAACTGGTAATGACCTCATATTGGGCAAGTCCAGTAACCACCACCTGTGGCTTTAGTTTCTTAATTAGTTCTATCATCAGATCAGATTGGTGCGGGGATTCAATGACTGTGACTTGATCATCTGATGCCTCCTTGCTAGTATCCTAAAGTTGATTAATAAATTACAGGTTAAGCACATCAAAAACAGAAAGCAAATAATACACACTTATCTCCAAACATAGTTACTCAGATAGACACTCAATAAATTCAGAGACATCAGGTAAATGATGTCTTAGTGCATATCATCTATAAGGAACAGCAGGTCGTAACCATTATATCCTAGCTCTCGTAAGGAATCAAAGAAAATCCTGATAATCAAGATTGTAGGTATAACTCTTTACAGTCTACACCATCTATGTTCTTGATAAAAAGGAACATAATTCCTCGGGACTGAATCATTCGTTTGGATATTGGTAAACTGTTGTATTTTCCTGACTACATATGTTCTTTGCCAGTCCTAGGCATCAATTTCTCTTTAATCAGTAAAAATGTAACAAGCAATATGAATAATTCATGTGACATGAGCCGACTCGATTGTGTGATTCAAATCGTTAAATATAGGCTCCCTCTTAACTTGGTTTCTAAATAAAACCCGTGACAGAATCTTTCTCTTACTACGCCCGTTCCGATCAAACTACTAAATCCTTCTCTCAGTTATTGACTCCTCATTTCTGTATTCCAAAAACTGATTATTTTATTCTTTTTAGACTTTCTAATTTACTCCTATGTAAGTAACTATTTTGTATTTCCACATCCAGCTAGGACGATATACAAAATGCTTTCCTTGCATTGCTTCTTTTCAAAACTATGTAAAAATACTAGATGCGGAAATTCAATTTTACCTCAATGGCTAAAGAAGTTAGCCAGCTCCTTGGAAGTTGTCGAGTTAAATGCTCATCAACAATTGCAAGTCGAGGGGAGAATAACCGGAATGCACTCTCGATTGCCACAGCCCTTGATGGAAACACGACAATGTTCTTGCAAATAAACAAAAAAAGCAGACACAGAAATGGTTAGATGCTTCCCTATGGAAGATTTATTACATTTGATGAGTCCAGAAGTATCAAGTTTCCTTTTATATTTTCTTCTAGAGATCTTTAGAAAACTGTTTTCATCAACAATATAAGGCTGACAAAGTAATTTTCCCGAACTGTAAGAAATCTGTGTAAAACATAAAGAGAGAATAGTCTTACATCTTGATTAATTGGAATACGGTGGTATGTCCTCATAAATCCTGCAATTAGGCTGCAGAATCTTTTGCTGCCAGCTGGAGGTTCAAACGGGAAATAAGAGCTGTCTTTCAAAACACTAGCAAGATAGGCTAGGAATGGAATTTTCTCATCAGCAACAGCTTCATCTTCAAAAGATAAATCCAGTGAACTGCTGATCTCTTGGAATCCATTTTTCAAGAAATCAAAGATTATCTTAACCTGTCAAGCCAAAACCAACAATTTTATTCCTTTGTTGTTTATACTTAATGTCAGATAAATCAATAACTAAACAAAATGCTTTTATCTACCCACCTGATTTGGTTGGCGAAGCTGGCAACTATATACCGATAGAGCATGGGAGATTCGTCCACCAGCCTTCCCGTACGCCCAAGCAGTTCGAGCACAAATTGGTTGGTCGCCGGAAAGTCCCATAAAAAACTCGAAACGATGAGGGCTGCTCCTCTCAATTTCAACTAGTGCCGAGATATCCGTATCAGCAGCCTGTGAAATCACATGTTAAGTGGCCATTGTGGAGGAGTATGATCTCTCATACTTTCAGAAGTAGATTTCTTACTTGAAGTATTTTAGTCTGCCATATCTGCGTGACACGGACTCCACGCCGCTCAAACAAGCGTCTACAGACACCTTGCCCAGGACGACCACCCATGTTGAATATCATAATTCCTGCAGGTTTGATGACAGATATTCCTTCTTCAACTGCTCTAGCAATCAAACCTAGACCAAACTGATCCTCAACGAAACCCTGAAAATGTATAAAAATTCATCAGGCACGGAAAAGCAAATGGCGACAGAAAAAGAGAGAAGTCTTGTATTAATCCCGAACATGCAAAATCTAGGTTGAAATGTGATATGCCAGGCATGCATATGACTGGCTAAATAACCCCAGGAACTAGCTAAAGGTGAGATTGCACATGAATTGACATAGACAAGGAAATAAAAAAGAATCGCAGATTGGACAATTCAATAATTTAAGAGGAATATGGATTACACTAGAAGAGCTCTAGCCTCTGGGTGCTAGCTTCCATACATTCTAGGAGTCACACTTGCAGAGTATTTTTTGCTGAAAAGAGGTTTCTTACCTGAAGGGCACAATAGTTACTCAGCGAATGAAGAAATTCTTCACTTGCGTTCTCTTCTATCATCTTAGACATTGCTTCTGGGTTTGGATTAAGAATCTGTCACAAGAACATAAGACAAACGGAAACACACATCAAAGGAAAAGGTCAGACTTTATAAGTATAAACGCCAACAAATATAAGTAATAGGAGACCGAGAGGAAAAAAAATACCTGAGGTATGCATCCTACAATTCTCTCGAGCTGAATTTTATTATCTCTACAATAACTAAGCAAATCAGATTCATAGAATTCCACCCTGTCCAGTAAAGTTTTCTTCTCTTCATCATAGACTGGTTGGCCATTATCATCAAGAGCGTTGAGGTACAAATTTATCCAAGAAATTTTCACAGCTCTAGGATTAATATCAAGCCCGTAAACCTGCAAAAAAAAACACATAACTATGAAGATATACGCTTGACATGTATGCTTACTGTAAAGGAAACTGAAGATAATAACAATAGTAAGAAGATGACAGTTCTCATCAGACCCAAATTAGTAGTGGGTACTTGGAAAGATAAATGTAACATGTAATGACCTTAGTAGGCAACCACTTAGCAGCAATGGCTATTGAAATCCATCCATTCCCACAACCGAGTTCAGAAATAGTCTTGTCCTTGAAGACGGTGTCAGGATGTCTGTTAAGTCCTTCATAAAACGTGAATGACCAGTCTTCAGGAACAAAGATACTTGGAATCACCATCATGGTTAACTTTTTCCTAGATTGAAAACCTGCAGAAAAACAGAGAATATATATATATATATTAAAACATCTTTGTCGCCCTGCATAAGTGTAAGCCTTAAATGGTTAGTTATGCCCAAAAGTATTGAATTTCAAAAATCGGTTTGTTTGCTTTTCGGCTATGATCAAAAACGGTGGTACATGTGACTGATAGTAGATTTGAAAGATGACAAAAGTCGCACTAAAAGAAAACGACAAAAAAAAGGCATTGAAAGACTAAATTTGTATTATCTTTAAAGCCTATTCATCGACGTGTTTGTCAAGTAGTCGACGATTGCAGTAAAACAATAGCAGATTTGACATCAAATCCCAAAATTCTGGGAAAAATCGAGAAAAAACGAATCAACAAGAAAACAGATAATTTCAGCTACGAGAAATCGATCAAGATCAGAGAGATACATTATCAATAGCAGCCAAGCCTCGATTACAAAACTCAGAGAGGGATCAGTAAAACAATCGGATCTGAAGGGAATATACCTTGGTACTGATCGAGGACTATGTCCTGGATATGGAAGTGATAGGTTTGGAGACATGTATCGGATGATCCTACGCGTTTGTATAGGTCCGACAAGAAGATCCGAGCGTCGGATCGAGTATTCGGATCCTCGAGCCGTTCCAACACCGATCGCAAGGCCCCATACGCCGCGTCTCCCGATTGTTGGCACCGATTCAGGAACTCGTCCACAGATACGCCTGCCATTATCGATCAAACGGGAAACAAAGCAAGGAATCTCTCTTTTTTTTTTTTGGGTCAAAGAGGCTTTTCTGTG